>JZLH01S0325832.1:3329-23897 GCA_001188425.1 Eucidaris tribuloides | reverse complement strand
TCTAGTTTTTAAATTTGAAAGCTTTATGCCCAAAGGTCATATCACACCAATAACTGATTCTGAATGTCTGAATTTTCGACTATATTGTACATTATAGCATCCAAAGGATTATAATAAGGTTTTAAGGTTATCCGAGTTATACCTCATCAAAAAGAGCGGACTTTGCTCTTCTGATGAGGTATAACTCGGATAACCTGAACACCTTATTAACCCTTTGGATGCTATAATGTAAAATATAGTCGAAAATCTCGGGGGGTCCCCCCCCCCCCAAGATTTTTCATTAATTAATTTAAAAAAACGAATGACATTCAGAATCTGTTATTGCTGTGATATGATCTTTGGGCATAAAGCTTTCAAATAAAAAAAAATCCCCAAAACTAAACTTGGGCTTTAAGTGTAAATTTGCAAAATTAAAATCACCATGACATATTCAACATACAATCTGCAAAGCATCACAAATTCATACAAGACCACTTTTGTATTTATAACTTTTAGTGACATGGACATGATGAACATCAACATACATTAATTTCTACATGTATCTATCATGTAATATTAAAATAACAAGAATAAATTAATTTAATGCAATAAAAAAGAAAAAAAGTACACATATTTGTTTAAACATAGAGTGAAATTTAATTTGATGACTGCAGTAAAAATATTACCTTTATAAAACATCTGCCATAATCAGGCAAACATAATTACATTGAACAACATTATTATTTTCATTTTACTCTCCATTGTTTTTGCTTTTTTTTTCATTTTTAAACTGTTATAAAAAACAATAGTTCCAGACAAACCTTCAGTTGATAACAATTAACATAACAATGCAAATATATATCTATTAGCACAACACAATCAACATTTAAGAACATGCAATCTTATGATGTAATAGATTTTCATTTGTCTCTCTCTGTATTTTAGATCGCAACTGCTGATCTATAATTTTAACAAACATGTCAGAAAAAATGAACCAGGTTTCGAAGCCGCATTCTAAGCTATCCGGGCTGCAACAATACCACCAGGCCATCACTGGTTACCGGCATTGGCACGATAAACAAGGAACAAATACCTAGGCTCGCAATTCTGACATTGTTATGTTAAACAGTCCAAGGTGGATATTTTTATTATTATTATTAAATGAAAGGTGAGCCTTGGTATTTGTTACTTGTTCATCGTGTCAATGCCGGTAACCAGTGATGGCCTGGTAGTATTGTCACAGCCCGGATAGCTGTAGATGGCGGGTTCGAAACCTGGTTCATTTTTCTGACATGTTTCTTAAGATTATAGATCAGCAGTTGCGATCTATAATACAGAGAGAGACAAATGAAAAATCTATTACATTGCATTTCACCTCTCTGAATAATCCCTTTCATTTAATGCAATCTTTCTGTATTTTCTTCCATTTTGTATGTACAGTACTCACATTTCTGTCAAATTAGCTGTCTGGACAAAATGTCGCTGATACTTCTTACAGAGATATACTCCAATGCTAATTGCAGTCATTGTGTGGAAGTACAACAAATTGATTAGTATTTGAAATATTAAAAAATATTTTGTTGTTCATAAAAGAATTTCTGAGATTGAATTCCAATTACATTTTCAATTCAGTATAATCACAAATGTCAATCCCCCCCCCAAAAAAATGCTTGCTATATAAAATAGAATCTAATTTATTCACTTTCATAGATATCATACACACCATGTTTGTTTCACAATGGAAAATGAATTGTTTCATGACGCAAATAAACTTATCAATTGGATGTTTAAACAGTTCAGAGATTTGAGGGCAACCAGTGACATCCTTCTAATAAGTCAATTTGGTGTTGTTGAGACCAAAAAAAAAAACATGACGGCAAATGAAACATAGTACTCTCAATAGGAGAGCTCATATATCCTAGTGAATGCATTTTTATATTGTTTTCATCAAGTACTCGCCAAATGTTTACTGCACATATAAATCTTCAGAACTTATTCCAAAATTTTTGGCATATTTGCAATAAAAAAAGTATTATTATTGACAACTGTTACAGCCTATTTGATGATGTATATTACAGAAAGTAAAAATACTTGTGCAACAGTTTCATGATATTACCAACGCTTGGTTCTTGTGAGGAAAAACATAATATATTTAAGAAACAGACCTTGCCCATTACTTTGTATGATGAAAACTTCACAAATTTCAAAAGTTTAACAAGTATTACTCTTGGTTAAAATATATCAAAAGTTTAAAAGTGGTAAAATGTTCTGTAACATACTCACCCACATGGATCTATTTCATCATTATAGTTAAGTGAATATTAAAGTATGAGTAAATGAATACCAGATTACAACACAATGACTTTCTGATTTACATGTCAGTTGCATAATATACAGTACATGTACATACTTGCATACCTGCAATAGATGCTGGATTAGAATTTTTTCAGGACAATGGCAATCCAGCAGAACACAAATAATCCAGGGATGTACTACTTTCCATAATTATCTTGCTGCCAAACTTTGTTATGCTTCATTCATTGTTAGCAACATCTATGTTGTCAAGCACCAGTAGCCTACAGCAGGGTAGAAATTAATTTTTATTTTTTAAGGGTGATTTTTATTACAGCCTTGGGGCTATTTTTTAATTTTGGGGGGCTATTTTTCTACCACTAGGGTTACTGTTTTTGCACATCAGAATTTGAAGAAAGCAATGAACGACTACCGATCTTTTAGCCAGTGCTTCATTCATAAAAGCAACCATTCAATCCATTTTTGTTTCAATGCCCTCGTAAAACAAAAATGTGAAATTTTTCATAGCAAATCCGAGGGCGATTCTGAAGGAAATGGTCACCCCAAAGAATTGGGTTTGGGGGATTTTAGGGGGTGATTTGAGCCTTGCCAAGGGCTAAATTGCACGTCGCCCTGGGTTATTTCTTATGCTGGCCTACAGACAATAGGGTGTCGATAATTTTGACCTACAACAGGTATCTGGCTATCTGCTTTATTTTTGCCTCTCAAAGCAGTACTGCAAATTGTATTTCAATAAATTACACATTAACACATAAATTGCAGCTGACTAGTAAGTACCTTAGCCAGTGGTCACATTTCACCTTGATAATGCTCATTTTCTTGGGGGGGGGGGGGGAGGGATGTCTGGTCAAGCTGCATAGAAACCAGATGAATGTAACGCATTGGGCCAATCAGTGTATGTGAGTCCAAATAACACATTTTCTTTCACAAAGCATCCTGAGATTGGTATAACAAGGTGAACCTATATTTAACTTTTTGATTATACAAGGTATTAATAATGACAAAGGGAAACCAACCATCCTTGCCCCCCCCCCCCCCCCAAATGGCAGTCTGCAGTTAAGCTCTTGAATATATATGTTTTTATTCCCTGGTATCTACAAGTATAATGAAAATGTAACAACCACATATAATGAATTGAACAACAGATGGCGCTATTCACATCCATTTTGGGGCAGTTCCAAGCAAGGAGGGACACGTCCCCCAAAATGTACATTAATTGCATCATGAAGTGAAAGAACATTCTGAATTCATCACTGGTTTTAAGGTTTTAAAGCATGAGACTTTATATCTAATCACCAAATCATTGACACTGTGGAAATATAACATCCTTAGTTTCCAAACAAAACACAATTTTGTGATGCACTCAGACAGACCAGCTCGCTAATATATTTGCAACCTTTTTCACAATGGTTAACTTTGACAGTAACATACATGTTCGACAACATGGCAGCAAGGCCGAGTTCTCGATTAGCAGTGCATCAGGCCTTCCAAAGTGGCGTATGGACACCGCTACGAAAAAAATAATTCTGTAGTTTATTTGAATTTGTATTTCTGTACTTTACATTAATTACAGCCATTCTGGGCCACACAAAAGGCCCCATATCTAAAAGCTTCGGAGGGGGGGGGGGGGGAGGGGGCTCTGCCTTCTCAACCTCTGCCAGGTGACCTTAACGGTAAATGACATGATTGGGGGTAGTCCTCAACTTGGGCTGAAACTACTCTAGAATAAAACTATGCAAGGATTCTCCTGTGAAAATCTTGTAGTCAAACGTTGACTCATTCTGTGTGGCTCTCTATGGGGCTTATTTTTATGGTCCCTGGATACAATTAAGATATTCCTATGTTCATGCTTGATTCTCCATAAGTAAACAAATTACAGACAAATCCTCCCAGGTGGGAGATCCACTCCTGCTAGTGTATAGTTGGTATATATTTCACCTCATTTGGTTCTTGAGGCATTTTCAAGTGTTCCCAATCATGTCACTAACCTTTAAGTGGGCCTCTGGACCCCAAGCTGCAATGCTTCACATGTTGGATAGTGGAGCAATACAGATTCTTGATAGCAAATATGGTGCTGCAACAATAATACTTGAGAATCCCTAGTTTAACCCATCACAAACTAGTTCCAAGATATCTCTGGCTGGGCTATATGGAAAACACATGTTAAACCTAAATCAAATCATTTTCATTGAGTTAAAAGGCAGTCATCTTGATGTCATTCACAAAACCATAACACACTTCCTGTTACAACTGGTGAAAAAAAAATGAAAAACAAAACATGGTATGCTTTGGAAATTCTTGCCATTATTTTGAGTTGTGACTTTATACTAAATTGGCATCCTTTCACAGTGGTCCACATCCATTCCATTCTTCATATCATGTACAAAAACTTGTCAGTTGGCAAACTGTTCACATGGATCTGGTTCCCTTCCTGAAGTAGGTTAAAACAGTTCTTGCTCAGTTTGTTGCTAGCACAGATTCTCTGGCATTGGTCACCTGACATTGGTCATGTGACATTGGTCACCTGACCTTTTCCTTCTTGGCAGGGTTTGACTCTGATTGCTGCTTTGGGAGCCCTTCTTCTTCTTCTCATCCCCAGGGGTGACGTCATCATTTTTGCCAAGGAGTTCTCGCATTAGTTTGAATCTTGACAGGAATGCCACCCATACAATGTACCAGCCTACAAAGGAAATAGCAACAAAGACATGGGAGTAAGTAATAACAAGTGAAATTTGACTCCTGTGCAATAGGTCTATATTTATTTGTTATATATTTGCATGCATTGAAGAAAATAATTGTATTTATAGAAAATGATATGAGATGGAAAATGAATATATTTTTTGATTAATGAATGGAATTAATTTTTCTATTAAAACATGCTATGGTGTACCATTCATGCACTTTACAGAGCCCAAATTTGAATCACATTTCTTGTGATTTTACTGGGGGAAAAAAGCCTAATATGGAAAGAAATGGCATTAATCAGTGACATCAGTAAGCCAACAACATTTTAAGACATTATTTATGGAACATTGATGAGGGCAAATATACAGACCACACCTACTACGTATATGGTCCTGAGCAGACCTGTATGGACCACATAACCCAACACTGGAAAAACAAACCAAAATTTGTACTATGTGGATTTAATTATCCAGTCCCACCAAAACAGGACTGGACAGAATTTTGTTCAGGACACTGGCCAAAAATTTCTGAAACTTAAAAAATGAAATTGAAGTGATGAGTCCTTCATTTTCAAGTTATGTTGAGGTCATTGGTAAACTATCCATTTGGAGCAATATTTCAGGATAATTTTGTTTCGAAAGGTGAATCTCAGAGCACATTCTTGTGCCACCACTGCATGAAAACAACAACTCATTACTTTGTACACAAAGTATAGAGTTGTCCCCATGTGTGATACAGACAAGGTAAAATGCGAGTAGGAGTATGATGTCAGAATTGTGATAAAATAATGGCAGTAGTATGGGCACTGTCGAGTGGAATCCCCATCGCAATGTGAAGGTTGTCTGTCAGACGCTGTGCTTCCACACGGCATCTGGGGCCGGTATCACGAAACTGGAACAACTACAATTACTATGGTAACAGGGATCATTAGCTTTAGGCGTCATATTTAGGTTTGGTTGCGAGTCTCGAAACACAAGTTGGGATCATTAGCTCTATGACGAGCTCTAAATGCTGTGTCACCTGTGAAGCATCTCTATTGTTCTCTGCCACGGTTGACTGACAATAGCGCAGAATGCGCATGGGCATGGCAGGCATCTTTAATATACACCTGTCACCGGAGCAATGTCGGATCACCACAATAGTCATGAACACAATATCAGTACATGTGTTCCATACTTCACAATTTTAATATATTCAGAAATCACTGTATCTTCCGTTTTAGACATTCTGTGTTAATATTTCACATAAAATCGTAAAAATACATTTGTACCAATATAAAGCAATGAATTCAATTGTAGACTACTATTTATACGTCAATAAAAGGTTATTATTTGTATGAATCAGTGCATAAAACACATTTTAAAGATGAAAAAAAAATCAAAGTATATGATGTGTGAAGCTAAGACTAAGAAAATGGGGGTTCCACTGCTATACTCAGGTGGGGAAATCGTAATTATGTACTATTTCAAATAGTTCTTTTCTGAATTTTAATTATTAACATAGAATAGGGTCAATGATAGTACATTTGGGGAAACCTATACTAGGGAGTCTGCAAAATCACAGTAATTTTAAAAATACTTGCAACTTCACCAAAAAAATGACATTCTTTCAATAATATTACTCCAAATATCACATGTACCAAGTTTGACACCAGAAAAAGTCATAATCAGAAAGTTATGAATGAATATATTCAAGGTCTTTTTCATGCCTGGGCAAGAGAAAATTGAAGTAAAAAGTGGGTTTCGCGCAGCACGAAAATAAACTCTCAAGCGTACGGCAAATGGGCGGTGCGACAACTTGCCTTACCGTACGTGTGTTGCTAAGGTCAGCGCGCCTGATATTAGCATACACACGCTTGTACGCGCGTTGCATGTGTTTACCAGCTCAGCTCAGCGGCGATGTGTGCATAATGTGATGATTGTGATTAGCGAATGCGATAGTGTTTTGCCTAGCGGTTTAATAAGCAGCAATGGTGGCCAATTTTCAGTAGTGAAATTGAATGTACCTCTTTATAAAACGGAGTAATTTTCATGTCAAGTTCGAAGACGCATATCATATACTCTGTTCAACTTTGCTTCACAATGTTCCTCACGGTTCCCGGTGTGTGACTGTGTGGCGCATGCTTCGTGGCTGTGTGTGAGAAGCACTGCGATGAACGTGTATTGTGTGCACATATGCAGCGCAGTTGAGTGACTGTATGCATGACGTGTGATAACCGAACTTACCTGCATCTTTGCTTACACTCATTGTATCACCATTGTTTTGCCTGTGAATATGTATAATCCTTTTATTTTTCAATGATGTGACCATAAACGAAATTCCAGCTTTGAAATGATTTCAAAGACAAACGGCAAAGTACAAGCTGACGTTGACCTACACCCTGTAGAGCTCGCAGTGCAGTGAGTGTAACGCGACACTGACCCTACCGCCGGCCGGGCCTGTAGCCTGGCCTGGCGGGCGGGGGCTCGGTCTTAGGGATCGGTCAGTCTGTGTTCAGCGTTGGCAGTTCTTCCGCATGGCGGTTTTTTCCGCCAGGTTTTTTACGGTTTTTCTCCGTCCCGTCGAAAAACAGGTTTTTCCGCTTTTTCGGAAGAAACGGAAAAAACCTCCTAACGTGTTTAATTTTTTCGTTTATTCATTCAAGATTTTCATTTTATTAAACGTATTTAACTATAATAAAACATGGACAGCTCTTTTGTTTCTGCTTTCCCTGTTTGGTTATGAACTTTAATCCTTAGTTTGCCTGATTCCCTCCTATTCAATGGTCACTCTCATGCAACTACATGTAACTTTACTCAGTTGATTGTTAGTATAATGTAGCCCTCAGTTTATAGGCATGGAAAAAATAGTCAAAATAATTAGCCTTGTGTAATGGCAGGAAAAAAAAAATCATTATTTTCTTTTCTGGGTCTACTTTTCATGTTCAGGTACTCTTTTGCTATAAAAACATTTATGCAATCTATGGGGAGCTGTTTTGCAGTTTTCTGGGGCCTCTTTTCCATTTCGGGGCAAAATTTTGCCCTGATCCCCCGTGTATTTTTCCCCTGGGTAATAGCTGTTGTGTCAGACACTTAAACTGGTCACCTTTTTGTCAGAAGCGCTTAAGAGAATTGCTTTGATGCCAACCATTATATCATTGATAAAGTTATGGTTATGGTATGACATGGCATTCTCAAAGGTATGCTGATGAATTTAAAGCACCAGTTTATTTCTGCAATTTTTTTTTTTTTAATGTTTACGCCAAAAGTCATAATCACACCAACAAACAGATCTGAATGCTCTCGTTTTTCTTTTTAACTTAAATTTAATGAAATATCTATGTGGGGTTTTTTTCTTAGTTCTTCTTTTATTTCGGGGATGGGCCGTGATTTGACTAAATTTAACATTATAGCATCAAAGGGTTTAATAAGGTTTTAAGTTAGCTGAATGTATACCTCATCAGAAAGATCAGTAGTTTGCCCTCTTTCTGATGAGGTATTAATTTCAGATACCTTAACGGCCTTATTAACCCTCTGGATGCCATAATGTAAGAATATATTCCCATAATTCTCGGGCTGTCTCCCCCCCCCCGCCCCATGATTTTTCATTAATTATTAAAAAAAAAACTAAAGACATCAGAAATCTGTTATGGTAATATGAGCTTGGCATAAACCTTCAAATAAAACAAAAATCCCCAAACTACTTGTCTTTAAATATATTTGGAAACAAGCTAAGTAATTAAAACATTCAAAGTGATGCTAAAATATGTGTCAGTTGCTTTGGGCAACATATTATTACCATGATGCTGAATATTAAATCAATGAATAACAGAGTTTACAGACATTTATGCAATTACTTGCATGAAAAGATCCATGCCTACTCATGTATCAGTACATACTAGTATACAACTGCTTTACACTGTATGTGCCCTTTATAAAGATCGTTTGGAAGATAAATTATTATCATTCCAAAACATTAATTTCTCGCAGATTAGAATTGGCTTCAAGTAGATTTTTTTTCTTTTTGTTCCTCTTAGAATACATGTTGTTGCAAGTTATATTGTGTGATGTATATCTAATTTCCTAAAATTACGCATTGCATATCATGTTAATTGGGCCTGGAAAAATATTGTTTGGAGGTTTTTCCAGTTTTTTTCCATTTTTTTCGGTAAAACCGCCGTAAAAAAGGGTCGTTTCTTCAGTTTTCTTCCGAAAAACTAGTTTTTTCCGGAAGAAACCCAACCCTGGTCGTGGTCATGAGGCTGCTTCAGGTTAAGTATTGCGCAACATCCATGTGTACAAAGCACATGTTTGTTTATGACGCAGTCGCATGTTAATTGAAATTGAAATGTGAAAGTATGACTTTGTTGCGTGTTAGTTTGTTTTTTTCACACCTCACACCCTGCATCTAGCATCTCTAATTCTTTTGTTTTCGTTTCGCATGAACTGATTTTCTTTAAACGAAAACCTAGTATTTTTAAAGGTACTTTATATCATGAAATGATTTTTCTCTTTTCATACTGGACATGTCGTTTCTCACATTAGCTCATCGTGATATTTTTAGCGTGATATTTTTATATATTTCAGTTTTTAATTCCAATTTTAATTCCAATTTCCCTTCCTTGCATGATTTTTCTTCTTTTTTTTATTTATTTAAGTTGCATGAATTGATTTTCTTTTCAGTTAAGGAAAAGAAACACATGTTTTGATTTCCATTTGCTTTATTTATTGCAGTGCCACTGCCCCCCCCCCCCCTCCTTGCATGACTCAACTATCTCAATGATGTTTTTTTCGGGTCTTATGTTTTTGTATTTTTAGTTTTGTATTTGATATATTTTATGAAGTTCTGTATCAGTAAGTTTATATCACATCGCCTTATTAAGTTTCTCTGTTGTTGACAAATATTGTAGGACTTTGTATAATTTGTCAAGGTCATGAATATTGTTTTCTCCGACCTATGATTTCCCACCAAATAATCCCACGAGTACCCGACAGTATTGTAACTCCCCCAACCCAGAGTCCCTCGTCGTATTCCACTCCCAGAGTACACGGCTTGAACTCCCACTCGGTTACCGTAAGTGTTTAGGTAGCAGGACTTCCCTATCCCTTCCACACGTACACGCACACAATACCTTCACACTCGCCACCCGCGCAAACCAAGAAACAAATTTTTACAGTTTTTAACTTCATGTTATCCTTGTGAATTGCCATGTTGATATTTGGCAATGCATGACCCCTCAAGTACGAATTCCCCGTTCTCATCTCCACAAGACCTCCACTGAATCCCGACATGATTAAACCGAAATTTGTCATAGGCGTGCCGTTGTGTGAAATAGTGTTATTTGACAAAAGTTTCTCCGAAACAATATTAACTTGCCAGTTCTTTCCCCCTTCAATCATATTGAAAAATATTATATAAAGAGAGCCGGTGGAGGTTTCATGATGATTACAAAATTACAAACAACATAATGCGATATTCGAGACGCAGAAAATTTCGAAAACAATACAAATGACACCCGTTACACACAAAAATTTTGATAATTAATAATTATTTTAATGCAAGTACATATATAAACTGTCCTTGTGCGGCAGCTATGCTGTGCTGCATGCAGCGCACATGCTGCCTTACCCGCGCTGCCATGTGCTTTCGGCACGAGGTGCGACGTCAATCATTATGTGCGATGTCAGTCATCATGTGTAATCTGCGCATATGCGCAATTGCCGCGCGCTGTAACCAAGTGGGGCAGGGCTCGTATCCATGTGTTGTGCAGGCTAAGACCCTCCCCTTTCATTCGCTGATCCCTGGGAAGAACGTCTTCATCGCATTTTCGCGGGTTGATCTCGCGGGATAAGCGAAAAACTAACCGTATATTTGAGTTCAGCACATTTAAATCTTGCTTCAACGTGTGGATCAGTTTGCACTTCGATTGGGTCGGCGAGTTATGGCGGTTTTAAGGTTTGTTCTCGCGTTTACGCCATGATATGTTTCGAATTGTGAACTGATCCCATAATTAGTAAACTGACAGTAAAATTCTCTTTCAAATGATACCAAATTTGTTGTTATTTGACAACGAGATCAACCCGCGAGATTGCCTCAAAGATGAAATTTGAGTCAAAATTGAGGTCCACATTTTGACCAACACGCGCGACGCAAGATCTCCCGTTGCAACGCGTGTACGGGGCGTGTGAAGGTCGCATATTTTTTAAGGCAATTGCAAGTGTTCGACAGTCTCATTTGACCCTTTTTTGTGTCACATTTGATGCATATTCAATTTGAATGATAAGATAAATATTTCTATTTGGTATGGATTTGGAAAACTGTGAAGCATGCTTTCACAAATTGATAAAATATTGCTGATTTTGGGCTTGTTTACATTCTGATCAGCATATAATTTCCACACGGGCGCACAAAACGCGACGCGCTGCAGACTCCCTACCTATACACATGGCATATTGTATTATCTGTAATGCACAAAAGAGAATAAGGCGTGCTGTTAAATTACCGTCGACTTCTTCATCAGTGTCATCAGTAATGCTTGACTTAGTTTTAGCAATGTTATTTTGATTACAATCAATTAGAGCTGTAGATCACCCGTAGAACTATGGGGTATACAGTGCAAAAGATGCTGTATATAGCCCCATACTGTAGCTCGGTAACCGTAGCCGGACAATCTCCCGCTACAATGCGGGACACCCTCGCCGGTCATCCACAGCGCACGGCAGAAATCGCACCCGCACCCCGTTGATACAAATGCTTGAATTAGCGCGCACGGCACGTGCGCCCGTCAACCAAGTAAAAGTCGCCCAATTTTTGTCCACCGAGATTTCACTGACAGGCGAATGTGTCGGTAAGTTGAAATTCAAATTTGAAACTTAAAATCAACCTTTTGAAAGGACTTTTTCATAGAAATGTAATAAATTACGCCTTTTGCACAATACATAAATTTTTCATTTCACAAAATTCATGTCTTGCAGCAAACAGCGGTCCAAACCACCGCTACCGCGAGCGATCGTAAAGGCGACGGACTTCACCAGCGGTCGCTCCCAAGCGTGCTGTAGATCTAGTTAGAGTTGGAGTCGGTTTCATGGGAGCTTCGGCCCAACTTCAATCACAGCTCTAACCTATGAGATTGGTCCTAGGCTGGTTTCGTGATACTGCCCCCAGGCCCAGGTCAGGCTAATAAAGACAAACAACTAACGTTACACTCAATACATACATCTAGTATCAGACATGAATCTCTACGAATGGGACTGTACACTTGCTTATCTTCAGAGAAACCATGATTACCGAACGAAATGTATGAACTCTGATCCTTGCTTACCGAGTAGGATAAAAATTATCACAACTGCCAAAGCAGCTATGACAGAAAGAAAGGCCAGCAGAAAGTCCTTCATTTTTTCGCCATATTTAGCCCTATTCTTTGAAATTCAAGTCCATGAGTCAGACCTTCCCGTGTTGTTTTGATTGATGTGTGCATTCTTAGAGGCGGTGATATGTAAGTTAAATTCCTTCGATCGCAAAACTGTGCCTGCGGTATAGTAAATTTCAATTTGCAACGTTCGCTTTGGCTTGTTATTATGTATAAAATGCATTGCTAATTAATTAGATAAATGTGTTCACAAATAGACTGACACATTCATCAGGAGAAACGTTGACGAACTAACGTTGATAATCTGGTATTGGTAATTTTCTAATTACTCTTCAAACGTTAACACTCTAATCAATTACACTGCGACTGAAGAAGAATAAAAAGTGAAATGGTAAGCGAAGCCAAGATTGACATATGTTTTTACGTTTAACTTTTGAGTAAGAGCAGTTATCTTTGAATATTTTAATTAGAAGTATACATTTGTGTGGGGCGTAACATATTTCGTGGAATATTAGCTGCTTGGGATGAGCTTAGATGTGACTACTGTGTTGTAAAATTCGAGGCCTGTGTAACTTGATGCAGTGATTGATAACACAGTCCCACTCCTAACCTTTTGGGGAGGGTATATTTTGTCGCTAGGGTTGACGTTAAACCAGCCAAAAAACAGTAATTATGGTTAAATACATTCATTTTATCATATTTGCTGAAAGTAAAATGAGCCAGTATTAAAAAGTGCTAAATTTCACGTTAAAACCCAAGTTTAGTTTTGGGGATTTTTTTTTTATTTGAAAGCCGGTCATGATCATCAGTGTTCTCGCCACACATGGGGACAACTGTAATACTTTTGTGCCAAAGTAATGAAGTGGTTGTTTCATGCAGTCGTTGGCACAAGACGTGCTCTGAATTCCACACCTTTCCTGAACAAAATTATACGAAAAAATATGCGCCAAAGGAGTAGTTTACCAAATGACCCTTCAACATATAAATTGAGAATTAAGCTCATCGCTTAATTCAATTTTTAATTTCTAAGAAATTTGCCGCTGTGTCCTGAACAAAATTTTTTTCGTTTGGCGGGACAGAATCATTCAATTCACACATGCAAACTTGTTCGGTGTTTTTCCAGTGTTGGCGATTGGCCATATAGTACAACATATAGGTTGGCTTCTCGCTGGGCCTTTCACGGCATTCTTCATCTCGTGCCACCGCCACAGTTTGACGAAGACAGAAATGATCTTCTAATCTCCAAACTCAGCTCGTATGGAAGCCAAAATCAAAATTTGGGTGATGCTTTACTCACAAATGAAAACTTTATATTCGGCTCGCATGATTCATTCAAAACATGCATCGGTGTGTTGCTTTACTTCGGAAATGAAACTAATAACATGAATTATGGTAAACCATTCGTCTCCCGTAATGATTCTAAAACAAACGTCGGGTGTTTGCGTTACGTCGGAAATGAAGTATAGTACATTCGGTCCATATGAATTCTAAAATAAATACGGTTGTGTTAACTAATTACTTTGGAAATTAAGTTATGGTAAAAATCGCTCTCTATGATTTTCTAAAAAATAAATCCCGGTGTTTGCTGTTACGTCGGGAATCGAAGTATGTAACATAAGACTCGCTCTTTCTGATGAGTAAACTCGGATAACCTAACACCTTATTAACGCCTTTGATGCTAAAATGTAAAATACAGTCGAAAATTTTTGGTACCCATAATCTCCGGGGTGCCCCCCCCCCCTCAGTATTTCATTAATTTTTTTAAAAAAGAAAGATATTCAGATCTGTTATTGTGTTATGACCTTTGTGCATAAAGCATTCAAAAATTAAAAAAAAAAGCCAAAACTAAACTTGGCATATTTTAACAATTAAATTTCCAGTCATGCTGGTCTACATGTCTGAGTGATGTCGCACAGCACACATGGTGGAATTTCTGCGAACAGCGTATTAAGCTGCTCGAAAATGTTGAGTAATAGTCTGTTTTGAAATGTGATATCCTTCTCAATGCTTTTCTGTTTCCTATTAGCAGGCAATGACAAATCGTAACGATACCCATACAGCTCTGTTGCATCCCGAAAGCAGATTCAACATCATTGTTAACCAGCTGTCTGCCGTCAAGCCTGCAACTTGACAGTACGTGTAGAAAATCTTCTGACGTTCTTTTTCTATTCTTCTTGTTCTGAGAGTAGTGTCAGTTCGTATACGCCAGGCGCTGTCATCGGACGCACCCGGCAACAAGATAATCGCAGCTGGAGCGGTCCGCTACTCTCCTCTGTCCCCTGCTGTAAAAGTCACCCACGAAGGTATTTTGGCATAATTTCAGCAAGTAAAAGATGATAGCTTAATATCAAAAGGGACATTAACTCTGAAGACTGAGAAGGAGAGGTTGTTAACTCTGTAGCGAACGTCATCTGTCATGATGGCTAGGACAATGATAATATTTTTCATTTCTCTAGTATGCGCCAGCTTACAGCAAATGAAAGATATCTTCAACATCAATGTAAAACTGTCTATGCAAAAATATTGGGTAGGGTGGGGTTTTTGTCATTGTTCTTGGATACCAAAAACACACAAATTATTTGCGTTCTCTTCATACGGAATCAAACGAAAATATCCAACAATGACATTGTTTCATCGTACTTCTATGAACACGATGACTGACATACAGAGATCCCCTCAAGATTCCAATAATTATATTCTTCTGGCTAATTCTTAAGACACCACATATAAACATTTCATTCTTACTTTTTGATTGGTTTCTAAATGGCAATTTATCAGTTAGTGACATGTATTTAAGTTCACTTATTAACCCGTTGGAACTAAGTACGGGCTTAACTCGTGTTGGGGTCTATGAAATGCTGTAATAAGTAAATCAAAATCGTCTCGCAACGGGTTAAAAGCAAAAATGTTATCTTGGTTTGGGGGGCATAGGATTTTTTATCTCATTCACGCAAAAAAATTTTCATCTTCGAAATGATTTGTGTCAATCGTTATTTTAGGACGCAGAGTCAGCACGCAAAGGCAAAGTTGCAAGCTTATACATGTCCCTGAATCCGACCCGAGCGCAGTGACGTTGCTGCCTCTCGCGCAAAGTTATGCCAATTGCAAAATGCCTTCTGACGATGAGGATCGAAGAAGCGTGGGCCCAAGCTACTTAACTCAATGTCTCAGTCCTCCACCCAACAGCTCAGTAAGTCAACAACATATTTATGCAATCATTCATTAAATGTAAAACCATTTAATAAGCGGATTTTTTTTATCATTCTGTTTATTCATAAGCAAATAAATCCAAATTACAAAGTTTACCAATGATTGTTAAGTGATTGCAAATCACATAAACATCAAGTTGGTTCACCACAAACAAAGAAAGATAACAACAATAATAATACATCTGTAGAATAACCCTACCGCCCCACTATCCACCCTCCTCCACCCCAAAAGGAATGGGCAAAAGTGATGACTTAATATCAGGTCTAACAGAGTAGAATGAATTTGGTAAGATAATGTAGACAAACAAGATCTACACAGCAATGATTTAAGGTGATTTCCCAAACAAATAGATAAGATTAATCAAGACATATACGGTTATCATAAGACAACATATTATGAGTTTCTTAAACGAACAAGTATAAGTCGCGGAAACTGAGTACAAGATCATAGACAAAATATGAGACTGATGTCTACAACCTACATATCTGAAATATGTCAGTAAAGTGCATATTATACAGAGAAAGAGGCACTGAGCTGTATATTCACAATAATAAATGTTAGTGATCATGTAACCTTGCGACATTTAACAAAACCAAATAAATAAGTAAATGCGCCACTTCTTGAGTGAGCGGGACAACTTATCTTTTCTACCTAACAAATATTCCAAGTCCATGTTGTTTTTAACAAATGGTTTTTAAAATAAAGGCAAAACTTGAAGCTTATCTAAATTTACATGTATGAAATAATAATATTTCAAAAGTAAAAAAAAGGTATGAAAAACTTATCAGTTGAAAGTCGACCATTTTTTCAAATTAGAACATTTATTTGAACATTATTTGGGAAAATTTTCGATCCACTACACGCGATTGCCAAATAGGAATTACTCTTTCACATTCACAAAAGCAGGTGGACTAAGTTGTGCCCTCATTTTATCACGAAAACACAGTTGGGTGAATCCTTAGATGTAATCTTATAGTAAGAAATCATTTAATGCTATGGCTTTATGCCCAAATCTTAAAAAGAATGATCTAATTTAGTATCAAATGGTACAAAAAAAATTTGATAATGTACCTTTCCCAATTGGATAGTCACTGGTATTGGTAAACGTTCATGACAATAAGAGTATCGTTTTGTCAGGTGTGTGAGATCCTTTAACATAAAATTGTATGAATTTCTAGGACCTTTTATAAGCTCAAGGAATTATATGTACATTGTTTCATGAACACACGATAATATCAGGGTCAAAATTCACCACCAATCTTCAGGGATGCCACTTAATTAAAAAATATTATATTCCTCTGTCTTTTGAGGATTCAAAATCTAACACAAGCTCTCAAAAACGAGTTGTTGACCTAACAAAGCAAGGAGATTAAAGTAAGTCGATCAACATTAAGACATTTCTTCATGCCACCTTGGATAATGTAAAATACTGTTAGATTTGAAAAAAAATGAAATTTGTTTAATACCACAGGCATTTGACAACCATCAATCTGAAATTTGTTACAAACAAATTCGACATGCGGTTCCTCCCTAAATGAATACAACCATTCTCAATGCTCAGTAAATTTGATTATACAAGACTGCTTAGAATTGCTCTCAGAGCATGAGATTTCCACAGAATTGAATATCATGATAATTTTCCTAAAAAAGGCTACTTCAATCTTGTCCATGGAGGCATCAAAATCTCATGCCAATAAGTGTTTACCCAGACCAAAATTTTTTGTAGCCACATGCAAAGAAAAAGGTCAATCATTCTAATCCAGCCTGAGTATAATCATTACAGCATTATGTACTTGAACTCTATCCCTGCCTCCTTAAATAAGCAGATTATTTCCCTTACTCTTAGTGATATCAAATGTGAATAGGGTACTTGGTTACAGAAATATGTGTACTTCAATTTTTGTAACCCTGATTTAATTGAATATTGATATATCCAGTTGTACCTTCAAGCCATAATGCACAACACCTCTAAACCTCCCTTCCCCCTCCACCGCCCCCCCCCAAAAAAAAAATAAAAGAGAGAATAAACAACAAAAAGTGAATAATTGGAATAAAGTGTGTGTACAAATATTTTGCGGAGATAAAGAGAACATTTGTATGTTTTTTTTTTTGGGGGGGGGGGGGTGGGGAGTTCTGGAATCAAAAGCTTCAAGTTGAATATTCCTACAGTGGTGTGTTATCTGTAGTCATCGTATGCATTATGTCTAGGCCATTTCTTTTGAAAGGTGAAAACAAACTTGTCAAAAAATAATTGTCTTGAATTTTCAGTTGCAACTATTATCAAAGCATAATACCAAAAGGTACTTGAATGATATTTTTTCTTTGAAAAAAAGTCCAATTAGCTAACCTGCCTAAATTTAATTAACAATCGTGTTAATAATATGTAAAATTTGAGCATTTTTTCCTCTTAAAAGATGGAAAAAGTGAGTGTAAAATTTCTTTCACTGAAAGAAAATTTTGATGTGGTCATAATGTTTGTCCCACCACCCATTAACAACTATAACCACCTAAAAAATAGTTTTTGATTCATCATTAGAGTAATTAACAAAACAAATTAATCAACATTTAATGTCCACACATCGTGACAGGAAAACATGAATAAGTTTTCCCCAGCAGAAAACTACCTGTCGATAATATTTCTTTGTTGTTCAAGAGCTAGTTGGGTATGTCTTATTACAACCAAATATGAGTACCATAAATGCCATTCTTAATTAATAACGGAGCAAATTAATTCGTCAGCACACTGAACGATTGTCATACTGTTTGTTTTGTATGTTGCGAGAAGCTATCAGGCACATGTAGTCCACCGTTCTAGACCAGCAACTTTGGCCTCCATAGAACACTGTACTCCCTGATGTTTTACCTCAGAGAACTTACTTTGCCTTAAATCAAGACTCTTGTATTATTCAAAGCAATTGACTGAAGACAGTAAGTTTCACTATCAAGAAAACAACAGGTTAAGGTCATGTAAATGTCCTGAAGCAACTAGTGAGTGTGTCCTGTAGAACATTCATTGATAAATGCAAAAGTTATGCTATGCTCATTCGCTGTTCGCAAAGGTTGCTCTTACAACCTACACGTCTGCAGGAGGCTTGCCAACATAGCAACCAACTAATTTGCATATTGATTTTTGGTATTGAAAATGTTGATATGAACACGTGGGTAGTTTTTCTGAAGATAAAATATCCATTAAATTTAATACATTATGAAATTAGATTGTACAGTGTGTGCATTTTATCTTTGGGTCAAAAATTAGTAAAATTGTCAAAAATGTATTTAAAAATAAGTATAGGGGTCAGCCATATCAGAAATCTAAATCATTGTGGGGAAATATAGGCCTGTAGCTCCGAGCATGTTTTCCCAGAAATTCTTTGGCCAAATACCCATGAGTATATGTAGCTAATACATATACATTCACATACACGTGACAACACCAAATGCACACAGTGACGACACTTCATCACATAAAGAATACATTAAAAAATACTTGTGAGAGATAAATGATAATATTGTATTTTCCTACTAAACACTATAATGAAAGTCCTGCCATAATTACAAACATTGTAAATTGACAATTCCACAGAGTTTCAAGTAAATCTAAGTTATGAAAAATCATCTTTGTGTGAAGTCACAACCACGGACAAAATTATTGATCTCTGACCGCCTAAATAGTAGATTAACATAACATTAAATATTTCACTTGATAGCTATGACAAATATATAAGATATATTTACATTCAAAACAAGTACCTGCAAGCCTCTTTGAAAATACATGACATTTTTTGTAAGCACCTTTGTATATTTTTGTCACAGCACGTGCACAAAGAATGGCCTCTATGTTTAATCACTTGCCCTCCTATATGTATTTTTCATTGCTATTCTTCAATAAATATTTTGGGTGTTATGCAGATAAATTGAAACGTATTTAAAATTCTGTAGTGCAATACAATAATTTCAGTTTGAAGAAGATACTTTTATCTTGGCTTACGGTAATACGAATACATCATTCCACTGGCCATCATTTCACACTTTAAAAATAACAGGTCATTTAATTTGTATAGTATAATTTTTGTAATATCTCAATTTTTAAGTACTGTAACAGAAAATGCCTATTGATAACACAGAGACTCACAATCAGGTAGATTAGATGTCAACCGCTCTCTGAAAAGATTCCCCACCTGGTAGTCACATTAGGGCCTCATATCCTTTCGATTTGTTACTTCTACTATGATCTTGAAGTTGGTATTCAGACTTCATTAGATATTCATCTTACAGGGGTTTCTAAATTTAATGAGCTTGATAGTACAAAAATAATTTCACATATTTACATTTACTATCATAGAATTTGTCATTGCTGCAATGTACTAAATTCATGAATTTTTATGCAGAAATCTCTGCTGGAATCTTAAGTCTACTACTACTTCTCTGACATCTCTATGTAACAGAACTGTGAATGAAAATCATAAATATCGTCCAAATTCATTTGTCAAACAGTGATCAAAAAAAATCAAAATCGCATAAAACAAAGTATGGTTTCCAATTTTTTCACTGTAATTATTAATTCACCATATCACATATTAAAGGTAAAATACATATGTGGGTGGGTAGTCCTCAACTTGGGCTGAAAGCATACTCTAGAATCAAGTAAACTAGCAAGGATCTCCTGTTGAAAATCTGGTAGTCAACGTTGACTCATTCTCCAAAGTAAACAATGCAAATAACCTCGTATGCAGAAACCTGCTGTGTGGCTTCTATGGCTATTTATCTGTAACCCGGATAAAATTAAAATACCCTATTTACTGCTTTGATTCTCCGTAAGTAAACAACTTACAGATAAAATCCTCCAGGTGAGATCACTACGCTAGTGGCATAGTGGACATATTCAACTCATGGTCTTGAGCGCATTTTCAAGTGTTCGCAATCATGTCCACCTTAATTCAAGCTTTGAGACAGATTCTTCCAGTGCATGTTTTCACGTCCTGGATTCCCTTTAGTGGAATCACGCTTGTTTAACTGACGAGTACAAGTATGTC
>JZLH01S0325821.1:50484-65351 GCA_001188425.1 Eucidaris tribuloides | reverse complement strand
TATTGTGTAAATACAATAGCACTTAGAAGAAAATGCCATCTGGGAACCTTTAGCAAAATACAGGAGCTAGAAACTCAGTTTTAGTGGAATTATAGTGACCGTTAGACTCTGATTTGATTTTTTTTTCTCGCGAGGAAAAATTCCTGCTATAGAACGTACACTAGTATTGTTTTTCTTTCGCATTTTTCAAATTCTAAGCAAGTACTTTCCCCCAGATTTCACAGACATGCCCTTCATTAAAAGCCTAAAGGCATGGCTTATCGTTTCCTGGTCTGCGGGGATGTTTGCAAATGAGATCCACTGCCTTTAATGCAAGCATATAAACGAGAGAAACATATTAATGACAATTTGGCGAAAATCCACCAAAGAATAATAAAGTTTCAACGTTTTAAACTTGTGACGTCATATGCCAGCAGATCACATTTGTGATGTGATATAAATTCCATAACAGTGCTGTTTTCTCAGAAATTTGAAAAAAAGGGTTTTACTTGTGCATTCAATATATTAACAGAAACATTATTTCATACAGGCTTCTATGAAAAAAAAAATCAATTATCATGAACCATTTAAAAAGGGCAATTTGTGAAATTTATATTACATGACATATGAGGAGCTGCTCGCATGTGACGTCACTAAATTAAAACTTTGAAACTTTATAACTCTGTTGTTCTTTGTTGGATTTTCACCAAACTCATTATGTTTCTCTCATTTTTCTGCTTTTATTAAAACCAACTTGGCGTCAGTGTGAACATTGCCTTTAAGATACCTCATCCTATTTGCATTCGCATGCTAGCATCAGGAAACGGCTCTCACATCTATAGTCCTTAGTACTGGGGATCCGAATAACTCACGAACGATTTTGAGTGGCGAGAGCCACTTTGCGAACAAATGATCAGCTGTTGGCAACAAAGGCTAAGAGCAAGTGAAGAGGCACTCTACGTTTAAATGTTTCCAGTAGAGAAAAAAAAATCTAGAGCTACAATGATGTCGCGTAGCAAGAAGCTTTCTCGTGATAGGACCCAAAACTGAAGCCTGAAAAAACTGCAGATAAAAACGCTTATTAAAGTGCTATTAAAATGGAGGTCAGAGCGTGCCTTTTCCAGTTTCGTCCACAGTACATTTTATTAACGTATCGATATTTATCTTGTCGTATTTTTGCTAATTACAGCATAAATGCCCCTATTTGGTAATTCTTATGTGTTTATTAAAGGTATTGGCTAACATTTACCAAGTTAAAAAAAATCTGAGCCGCATGATTCCCCATGCTACCAGTGTCTTTGATGAGGTCTAAAAATGAAGCCCTGAAAAAATTGTATTTCAAAATGATTATTTAGTGCTTTAAAAAAAGTGAAAATCGTAAAGTGACCAGATTCACTTGTCCATTTCCTCCCATAGACTTACTGTGTGTACACCTAGGTTAATAAAACTCGCCCCGAGTTTTATTGTTTATTCATGTATAACTTGCCATTCGCAGTGTAACTTTCCAAACTTTTGTATTCTAGGGTGTTTATTTGTCCATTTGAACACGACTATGTAGCTCAGATATCAAAGTTTGACAATTTTTTAAATTGAAGCTCCACAATGTTAGCCTATCACTTTAATTTTTTTCTGTTCCAACACTATCGTGTAGGACAGATTATGTAGGACAGATTCACAAGTTTGAATTATACTATATTTTATGTTGTTATATTTGTAATCATAAACAGATACAATAAAATACAAGTAAATCAGAGAAATCCTCATTATACAAGTAAAATAAATCGGAAATTACCGAAATTCAGTGTTAATGATATAATAAGGCCTCATCGAAATGGAGCTAGGAGTGTAGTGCTAGGCTTAATTTCATTATGCATTACGTTTATTATTGTTAAACAATATTATTATCATTAGTAGTAGTAGTAGTAGTAGTAGTAGTAGAAGTAGTAGTAGTAGTAGTAGTAGTAGTAGTAGAAGTAGTAGTAGTAGTAGTAGTAGTATCATTATTATTATTATTCTTATTATTGTTGTTGTTATTATCATTATTATTGTTATCATTATTATTTTTATTATTATTATTATTGTTATTATCATTATTATTATTATTATTATTATTATTATTATTATTATTATTATTATTATTATTATTATTATTATTATTATTACTATTACTATTATCACTATTATTATCCCGTTCTTCCTCAAATATACAAAAAAAAAGTTTAGCAATGTCTGTTAGAGTGTATTATTTGAACTACAGAGATATATCGCAATATGTGTATGAGGGTGTGGGGTGCATGTATGTTAATTATTTCTCATTTTAGTTGAGAAAATGCTCTCATTAATTTTTCCGTTCCAACACTATCGTGTAGGACAGATTATGTAAGACAGATACACAAGTTTGAATATTTATGGGGCTATAATATATTTTATGTTGTTATATTTGTAATCATAAACAGATACAATGCCAATGCCGGTAACCAGCGATATAGCTCGGTGGTATTGTCGCAGCCCGGATAGCTGTAGACGACGGGTTCGAGTCCTGGTTCATTTTTTCTGACATGTTTGTTAAAATTATAGATCTGCAGTTGCGATCTAAACTACAGAGAGAGACAAATGATTCAATTTATTACATCGCATTTCACCTCTCTGAATAATCCCTTTCATTTAATAATCACTATTATTATTATCCCGTTCTTCCTCAAATATACAAAAGAAAGTTTAACAATGTCTTTTAGAGTGCATTATTTGAACTACAGAGATATATCGCAGTATGTGTATGGGGGTGTGGGGTGCATATATGTTAATTGTTTTTCATTTTAGTTGAGAAAATGCTCTTGTTAATTGGACAAATGTATAAACTAAGTATTTTGAGTCTACAGTTATAGAGAAGCTACGATGACCTACACCTTTACTTGGTGTGTGTAGATGTAGAATTGTATAAGTCTGGCATTTATTACCTGTGATATTGACAGTGTTTACTTGGTATTGCTGTCTTTTTCTTATCTTGTCTTATATCTATCGTTTGGGATGTTTTTTTTTTCTTATTAAGTATGACGATTGCCATGGACACGGAACCCATTGCGCAGGAATAGCTGTGGGTACAAAGTACGGTGTCGCCAAACGGGCAAATGTGCACGCTGTTCGTGTTTGTAACTGTAACGGGGTGTGTAAAAGCAGTAATGTAGTTGCTGGTAAGAAACTTTTTTTTTTCATTCTTTTGACTCTTTATATTGATTTTAAAGACACTTAATAACACTTTGGAAGACCCGTTTAAAAATTGTCGAACTTTGCTATCTGACATATCTGACAGTGTTTGAATGGACAAATAAACACCCTAGAACACAAAAGTTTGGACAGTTATGCTGTCACTAGTACAATATGTTTTGATTCAAATTGGCACATTAATTTTATATCGGGCGATAGGAAATTCTGCATCACAGCAGAAAAGCTGGAATGGTCTCTCAATGATTTTCACTTTTTTAAAGCACTTAATGATTGTTTTACACTGCAATTTTTTTCAGGGCTTCATTTTTAGACTGTATCAAAGACACTAGTAGCATGGTAAATCATGTAGCTCAGGTTTTTTAAACTGGAAACATTGTTATACAGTGCCTTTAAAATCTAAAATGACCATGTAGTAATTTCATGAAATATATGTAGAAATTTAAACCAGTCTAAACTAATAGACGTACGTGCATTGACTGTGGGTAATTAGGTATACGCTCCAAACATAGCCATAATTGTAATTCACTGTTAGTACCCTATTTTTTTTCTTATATTCTTACATATTTTCCTTCGTGCTACTAGTATTTTGTACAGTAATGTAGCAAATATTTTCAAGTATCACTGTCCAGGGTTTTTTTTTTATGAAAGAACTGTCACTATGAGAAAACTCGTGTTATTCTTATACCCTCTGGCGTATAGGTATGGAATATGAGCGGTGATCTCCTAATAAATTTCAAGCCGAATTTTTGACTGATAATTTCAAGAATTTTCATGAAATAAATCCCTATACTAATCACACGAAAGATCTAAAAACTCTCAAAACGGGAGATTTATGTCTGTTGTTCTGTAAATTTCTGTAAAGTGTTTTATGCACATGATACGCAGCTGTATACGTTTTGTTGTCAAAGTCCAGTGATTTTGACCCAACCACTGAAATTGTGCATTGTATACGAGCAATCAAAAAGTGTTCTCAAAAGGATAGCCTTAAGCTTAATAGTAGCAAGACAGAGTTCCTCCACATTTCTTCACGTTTTCGAGAAACCGAATTAATTCAGACATTAGACCTAGATGGAACAATTATTCATGCTGGCAGATCTTGTAGAAACTTAGAAGTAATTTTTGATATTTTGATAGTCGGCTGACATTTGAGAATTTTATATCTCACAAAATGTCGCGCTGCTTCATACGCTTTGTATAGAATTGGAAAAATTCGTGATTATTTGGATAGACCAACTATTGAAAAGTTAGTACATGCTTTTGTTTTATGTCACATTGATTTCTGCAATAGCCTTATTTTCGGTTTACCACAGCTACAAATAAAAAAAAACTACAGACAATTCAAAATTCAGCAGCTAGATTAGTGACTAGAACTCGAAAATATGGAGTAATCACCCCTGTCATACATAGCTCACACTGGCTCCCCGTCCATTCGCGTATATTGTTCAAACTGTTAGTATTTGCATATGAGCGCTTCCATAAGATTGCCCCGTCATATTTGACTGAATTATTAACACTATATCGGCCAAGTCGTACTTTGAGATCCAGCACAAGGGGTTTGTTCGTTGTTCCTCCCATCATAACTAAAATATATGGTGAGTGTGATTTTGCACATGCTTCCTCAATTTTATGGAATGCACTTCCCAATTCTATAAACAAATATTAAAGATCTCGACAAGTTTAAAGCTTCTCTTAAAAAACAATTATTTTATAATGGTTTGTTCACACAAACTCAGTGCCCAACTAAATGTGCTTTCTTGTATTGTATTTCTCTTACATGTATCTTGTTTTATTTTCATTATAAGCGCATAGGGATGCGCTATATGCTTTGTGTTATGCGCCATAAAAGAACTTATTATTATTATTATCATTATTACATTTAGGATGTTTTTCTTATCTTCCAACATTACGCAATTGTCTTTTTTATCGTCATATTTTACTCCAAGAGATATTATTTTTCTAGGCACGCATGTGTACTTATACCTTCTGTAAGTCATATTTTTTTCTGGCCCTCTTGCATCATTTTATTGTAATATAGTTAATTTGTAGTTTTATCTTACGTATATGTTCTTATTAAAATGTATTTCATAATCACTCTAAAAACTAAATTGCTACTTAAAAACTTGAAATGGCCGAGGAGTGACAACACTTTCTAGACTTTAAACCCTTTATCCTGCTGGATTTAACATTTATACAGCTGGCTAAAAGGTTAAAGGCAACATTAAGAAAGGTTTATCATGCCACACCCCTTTTAAATAAAAATCTAGCATTAGATTTTTCAGAGTGCATCATAGTCGTGGAAACCTAACAGCTTGCATCTCATAAAGGTGTACCATCCCATGAGTAGATATGAATAATAAAATAATGTAATAATATTTGAAAAATACATAAATCAATCAATATAAATAAATAAAAGGAATAAATAGAGAAATATCAATGAATAAAAAGAAATAAAGAAAAATCACTAATTGAATAAACAAATAAATAAAAACAAATCAATAAATCAGTAGAAATCAATCAAGCAATCAATGAACGAACAAACAAATGAAATCATAAATCAATTAATGAACAAATAAACCAATCAATCAATAAATCCATAAATAAACATTCAACAGGTGTGGACTACGTCAATTCCCAGAAGTTAGCCGGTGTGCCTAACGTGGTGGCGTCTATGTCCCTCAGCGTCAACGCTAATGCCCTCGCCAAGGCAGTCAACGGGTCCATCGAAGCCGATGTCGTAGTTGTGACGTCATCAGGAAACGGAGAGACGGATGCGTGTGACTTGATACCAGGAAATATTCCAGAGGTAATTCATAATCAAGTCCACATAGCGATACCAGATAGATAGATAGATAGATAGATAGTGAGATAGATAGATAGATAGATAGATAGATAGATAGATAGATATGTAGATTAGATAGATAGGTAGATAGCTACATAGATAGATAGATAGATAGATAGATAGATAGATAGATAGATAGATAGATAGATAGATAGATAGACAGTAGATAGATTGTTGGATGGGTTGGTTGGTTGGTTGGTTGGTTGGTTGGATGGTTGGTTGGTTGGTTGGTAAAGTTTAGCCCAGAATTACAGAGATGGACAAATATAAACTGATGAGTTATACAATAAATGGTTTAATTGATTGTATTTTTTAGGCTATAACTGTTGGCAACACTCGAAAGACCGACAAAATCCGACCGAGCTCAAACTACGGGACATGTGTGACCATCTTGGCACCAGGAACGGGCATTGCCAGCGCTGGTATTACCAGTGATACGTCAGAGGCCGTGAAAACAGGAACCAGCATGGCTTGTCCACATGTGGCTGGTAACCACTTTAATATTCTCCCTCCATTTATCTGCTCAGCTTAAAGCCCAAGTCTAGTTTTGGTGATTTTTTTTGTTATTTGAAAGCTTTATGCCCCAAAGTCATAACCCTGCAATAATAGATTCTGAATGTCTTTAGTTTTTTTTTATTAGTTAATGAAAATCATATAACCTAATTTTTGTCTTTAGTTTTTTTTAATTAATGAAAAATATCGGGGGGGGGACCCCCGAGATTTTCGGCTATATTTTACATTAGGCTAATGAAACTCAAGTATGAGTTTCCCCGTCACCCTCCCTCGTTGTAATTTTTGGGCCTCGTTAGCAGCCAAAAATCTGAAACTAATTCATTATTTTGACGAAAAAAATCAAGCATCACATTTTCAGTCGATTTTGGAAGTTTTGGTAGGAAACGAGTCTCAGAAATGAGTCTAAAAACAAACCCAATGTTGTTTGTACTTTGTTGATCCCCTGTTGGTTCATTTCATATCGTTGTACACTGCCGTATGGTGTCGTCAGGTGCCAAGCAGAACGTAGTCTGCGCATGTGTACTGGAACATGCGATTTTGTGTTTTTGTTCCTGGCAGAACATGTAGTCTCGAGAAAAATGCACTGAAAGGGTTCCACTGTACATGTATTGGGTTAGCAAACTGGAAATGTGCAAATGGAATGAACAAAAGTGCATTTAATCTTCATAAAAGATTGAAATAATGAAATCTTGAAAAATAATGAATAATGAATAATGAAATAGTTCCCTCATTATTGGCTGAAAAAATTGTGACTGGAAACTCATACTTGAGTTTCATTAGCCTTATAGCATCCACAGGGTTATAAAGGCTATATCGTCGGTATAGAACCAGAAGGGCGTTAATGCAGAGCCTGTTTACAACCAGAAGGGCGCTATCACTGTACAAAGTCAATGGCGTTAACGCCCTTTTGGTTGACAATGTATATTGCGTTAACGCCCTTCTAGCTCTATACCGACGATATGAGCTATACCTCATCTGAAAGAACAGAGTCTGCACTTTCAGATGAGGTATAACACATGTAACCTTAAAGCCTTTTTAACCCTTTGGATGCTATCATATAAAAATATATGTCAAAAATCTCCGGGGTCCCCCCCCCGAGTTTTCATTAACTAATTAAAAAAACTAAAGACATTCAGAATGTATTATGCAGGGTTATGACTTGGGGCATAAAGCTTTCAAATAACAAAATCCCCAACTAAACTTCGGCTTTAACCTATTTTAATGTGATCACGCAAAATTCTGAAGTAAATGTTGCAATATCCCTCCAAGGTGGTTGGGTGCTCCCTGCCTCCGAAAGTTCCGTGACATTGGACGTCACCTTTAACAGTTTTGCATCATGAATTCCACTAAGATGCATGAATCAAACTTGGTTAAAGTTCGAGTTTATTTGTACATCTCAGACTCTCCCGGATTATAGTTTGAGTTGGACTGAGAGTATGCTGTATTTTCAGCAAGACCCTTAAACATAATAGTCAAATACATGTATCAATAAACATACAGAGAAAATACAACATAAACCTAAGACCGTAATCAACATACAACGATGCAATATAATGTAAAAAATAAAACTATGGTCATAAAACTAAGTGAAAAATAACTTCAGAAAGAGATGACAAAAATGAAACAAAGCATGTTAAAACAATAAGGTCCGAGTGCAGTTTACCATTAAACTAACTCCAAACTGAACTATTCAGTCTGAATACAACGTTTTGTTAGAATTTAAATATGGATAGTACAGCGTGTCTCCCCCCCCCCAAAAAAAAAGTGTCCCTCTGATAGACTGCTAAATTAAATCCAAATCAAGTATCATTCTATATTTTGTGTTCAGATTTAAAAAGCCCAATTTATTTTCTAACTTTCGTGAAAATTTCGTTGGTCTCGCTTCATTGGTTTTATATATACAGTCTATTATGTAATAGCGGTGCCTTTCAGTCCATTCCTATATACCAATGCATCAACCTGAATGTAAATTAGGTGGAAGGATGTGCAGGAGAACAATGAAAGTTTACAAACTGGACATAGAAAACAATAAGTAGAACACACTCTGTAAAAGCAAATATGACCATGGAACAGAACTTAAATTAGTTTTCATTTTAAAAAGTGAATGAACAGTTGTTGAGATAATGTAAGTGAAGCATGGCATATGGCATATTGGTCTGCGATGTGCATTTCTTTTTATCAAACTTGGAACGGGCTGGAAAGCGCTGCGTTACATAAGAGCATGTGCATTTAAAACCAATGAAGCGAGACCTTTGAAATTTTCACAGGAATTACAAAATAAAGTGGGCTTTTTACATATGTAAACTTAATTGAGTATAAAGCTTGATTGTGGTAGTATTCTGTAGTCTACGAGAGGGGCATTTTTTCTGGGACACGCTGTATAACAAAGCTCACCTAAATGAATCATTTTGATTTAAGATGAGTTTTCATTCCTCCACTATAACAGGAGCTGCAGGCATTCTTATGGCAAATCGGGGAGTGCACCCTCGTGATGTACTGGATACCTTGGTTAGTGAAGCATCTCCCGACAAGATAGATGAGCTACGTCCAGGAACGCCCAACAAGCTTCTCTACGTTGTCTAAAGTCGATCTTAATACCACTGTCTAAATGCCAAAATTGGACTTATCATAGGGATTCAGCCTTGAGACCGGTAGACCGTTTGACCTTAATAAATAAATAATAAATAAATAATAAATAAATAAATAAATAAATAAATAAATACTAAATGAATAGGAAAACAAATAAATTAGTTCTCAATTGAAAATAAGAAAATAGTCAATCAGTCAATAATTCATTAGGTTGTTAAGAAATTCATTTATATAAATAACTAATAGAAAAATAAATGCATCAATTTCTGCATTATTAGACAGGCTAATCATTAACTAATCAATCAATAATAATAAATAAATAAGTAAATACATGAATATATGATAAGTAAATAATCAAGTGGTCAATCATTCAATAGGTTAATGAATAAAGATATATGTAGACAGAATTACATATATGAATGAATAAATCAAATAAATAATGAAAAACAGAAATTGTATATTTATCTGATATTGATTGTGGATGGAGTTTGGTGGCAGTAGTGGTGGTCGTAGTGATTGTCATTATGGTAATGCGGCGGTGGTAGGTCTACTGTTGTAGTGGTACTGGGTAGTGATGCTTGCAGTACTGGTACTTGATGGCAATTCTGATGATTGTGGTGCATATTATTCCTAAGTGGTGGAGGCGCGAAGTCTTGTGTGTGTAATTTCATGTATTAATTAATTAATTTATTTATTTATTTATATTATTTATATTAGTTTATTGTATTTATTTATTTGATTTATCTATTTCTTTCTTTCTTCGTCTTTCTAATGTTTTGATCTTTCTTTTTTCTTTCTTTCTTCTATTATTTATTTATTTATTTATTTTTATTCATTTCGTTTTATTTCAACAGGGTGGTCTCTTTAAGACCAAGAGGTCCTGTTTTCCATGAGAACCCTACCTCACAATAAAAATTCAATATTCACAATTTACAACATAAAACAAGGCGATAGCCAAAAGTTTCGCGTACATAGAAACTTGCTCAAAAAACTTAACATTGGGTTCAAAAAGGTCGTTGACCCCTGCCGGTGACCTTTGACCTTTTGTGACCTTCAGCTCCCTTTGAGACATATACCACCGAAGTTTGGTCACAATTGGTCAAATGTGGGCAAATGTATGGGCCATAAACAGAACTTGCTCAAAAAAGTTAACATTGGGCTAAAAAAATCATTGACCCCTGCCAGTGACCTTTGCTCTTCTGATGACCTTCAGCTCCCTATGAGACATCTACCACCCAAGTTTGGTCACAATTCGGCAAATGGGGGCAAAGTTATGGGCCATAAACAAAACTTGCGCAAAAAAAAATTAACATTGGGCTCAAAAAGGTCGTTGACTCCTGTTGGTGACCTTTGACCCTGTGTGACTTTCAGCTCTCTATGAGACATCTACCACCCAAGTTTGGTCACAATTGGGCAAATTGAGGCAAAGTTATGGGCCATAAACGAAACTTGCTCAAAAAATTTAACATTGGGCTCAAAAAGGTCATTGACCCCTGCTGGTGACCTTTGACCTTGTGGTGACCTTCACATACTTCTAAATTTGAAAGTCTGTATGATGAAGTTTCCATCCAAGTTTCATTGAAATTGGAGCATTTAGCACAGAGTTATTCAAAGTTTTGAAAGCGTAACGGACGGGACGACGGACGGACGGACGGACGGACAAACGCCAAAGTGATCCCTTAGTCTCCCTCCACCTCGGTGGGCTCGACAATAAAATGAGGTATGAGAATACAATTATAAATGGTTGATAAATCATATAATTGTACAAAAAAACATGATAACTATAAACTACAGTATTTAATTCAAGTAATATTACGTAATAAGTACCATTAATGCAATCGGCTGAACAAATTAAAGAAAAGAAAAGAAAACAAATAACAAAAAATTACAGGAAACAAGAAAAAAAGTCACACACTTAAAACAAAGATAAGTTTAAATGATTAAATGAGCATACGGAATAAATCGAAATTGCGTATATTACATTAAAGCAGAAAACCTGAAGATCGGATGTGCTGTTTGAAACTTCGTAGTGATTGAAAGTTTTGAATATTGATGATGGTGGATGGTACAGGTAGTGGTAATTGTAGTGGTTGACGTTGTGATTGTAATGGTAGTATAGGTGGTGAAGTGGGAGGGGGTGAGAAGGTGGACGTGGTAGAGAGGTGCACATTGGTGGGTCACAATGTCATCAGTTTCGGCCGTAAAGAAAACTACCAGATTACCGACCCCCACCTCCATACTCGCTAGCTTACACATCACTGAACAAATATTTTGAGTCTTCCATTTCAGTCAGGAACACCCTCCCCCACTTTCTGACCCCCCCCCCCCTCTATCTGTCTCGATGAGGATCATGGCAATATGAAATTAAAGACCCCCCAACACACACACACACACACACACACACACCATCCTACACAAACAAACACACAAGTACTTTTCTACTAAAACCACAGCATGCCTTTACTGATTATTTTTGTTCGAGGAGATTTATACAGGTTGTATCATTTCTCGATATATTCTTGAGGGAAAAACATAGTAAAAATGCAACATTTTATATGATTACTAGCATTTTAGCCTTTTTACAGTCCCACAATCACAGGACACACATGGTGATTAATTGGAAAAGCGCCATCTACAACTCGGCATACATTAGTGGTACACCCCCAATCAGGGAAAAACGTGAAATCAGGCTTTTACAAGGTGCGGCTTACAACATTATTACTTTCAGATTTATGAAAAAAAATAATTACAGCTGCTTATGATACAAATACACAATTCTTGAGGTTAGTCTTCACATGCCTGGTCTTTTGAAGTGAAATTATTACATTTCAAGCTAATCACATTAATGTACAGTACCCTTATATGCAGGTTAGGCCACATTAAAATGTACCAATATCCTGGATAAATATTCTTTGCTATATATGTAGAATATATGTGTGGCATAACCTTTGCAGAGTATTAGCACTTGTGATCACTCCGATTTTTGTTTATTGGGGTTTGAATGTAAATTTCAAACAGTAAGTAAAAACAAAAATGACTTGAAACGACTAGTCAATCAACAGATTCTATCAATCGATCGATCGCACTATCGATACGTTGTCTGCGTATGTCTTGATTGGGTGAAAAACGCGACATTGCTGGCCAAAAACTTGATTTTTAAAGGACGTGGTCAAAATGTTTGGGAAAAAAAATTGGGGAAAAGACGTATTTTTTTATATAAAGGGCTTTTTAGACAATTCTAGTAGTCTATCTATTTACATGTTTTTCCAGCCTGATAAATCCATTGGCACTGTCAAACCTCCTTAGAGTATTTAAAAAAGGGACTGAAAATGGGTGACAATATCCATGTTGCACATTCAGAAACTATGCAGTGACCATATTGCGCCATGTAACATTATCTTGGGATCTTACCTAATACATGTAATGAAACATTCTTGACAATCATGCTATTAACACTCTGTTTCAGTCATTATACTGATTTGCCTGCAACTATTGCCACAAATTTTCCGAGTTAATAATCCTAGATATTGTCAATCACATCCATGAGACACACACACGTCAAAGCTTTATGTAAGTATACATGTACACAAAATGTATACATAATTGCACTGCTTGTTTGTCAAAGTTTAAGCCTAGTGATGATTTCTTCGGTATGTATCTTTTTTTAAATGCGTGTTTCACTCTTCTTAAAAACATTCTTCACTTCCAATTTTCACTCTTTACCCCCAAAAATCATAAAAGGGTAATTTTCTACCAAAATTTCCTCCAAGTCGAAACGTCATGACTGGTCTCAATGAGACTACTTTATAGAATCAATATACTGTTCAACTAGAATTAGTTTTATAAAAACTTTCTATCCATTTTGATAATCCCAGCACTGAACTGAAAAACAATAATTCTTAACCCTGAAATGACCTTCAGGGTAAATCCTTGTAGAGCAATAAAGGGCATACTTCTCAGATGACCCCACGAAAATTCACTATTCATGCCATTGAATATAAAACATTCAAATGGTTTTAAAATGGTCGAAAGTGCACATTTTGCGACTTTAATTATGTACATTTAGAGCCAGAAATGCGATTTTCAGTGAATTACAAAATGTTCATTTCTATGGCAACAACTTGGTGTGATGTTATCATGTAGTGTGGTTGCACTCAGAAGACAATTTGATTCATTATGATCTTCGTGTGTGTTATACTCCGAAAGAAAGTAAGAAGAACTTTACCAGTACTTTTGCCATAAAAAACAAGTCCATCATGAGAGTCACCTTGCAAACAATGATAGGTTGGCCTTGAAATGACCTTGAGATCCGCAATTAATTAGATTTATTATACTTAGAGTTATGAAGTATTCCCTGAAAAATGAACTTTGCATCTAAACAAATTGTGGCGATTTTATTCATATGGCTAACAGACCAAAATCACAACAACAATTTACAGGTATACAAAGTCATGTGATGTTTAACACATGTTGCCTTGGTAACGATCAAGTGTCAAAAGCAAAACATATACGTATATATCATTTCCGAAAAATAAAGGCCTGCAACTTTTTAAAGTTATCATGTAAATTTGCCATCCCCGGGGTGTAACGAAACTTCAGAATGAGGTCCTTTGAGGGACAGGGCCCATGGACTAGTCAATGAGCCGATGCCAGAAAAGTTTGATTTAACTTGATTTTCCCCATATTTTTTTTCAGACGTCAGCATACGCTAGATAACTTGTCAAGGTGTGACAAGTCCATCAGTAATGAGATTGTCCTTATGGTGGTAAGGTTCTTGTGAAACTCTACTCATATGAAAAGGGGTAGTGATTGTTTTTTTACACGTACCATTAACAATATTGGGATTTTCTTGTCATTTTTTAGACAAATCGTCGTTATCAACAGTTTGGATAAAGATTCCTACTGATCACAATGTGCTATATTTAGCGCTAGCCATGAAAAATATTTTCGTCCACTGTTGAACATCGTGTGCTCTGTTATTTAGAAGACTTTCAGCACATATGTTATTCTATATGTTACGAATCATTGTTCTCCATCAGAAGTCCCAGGGTGTATCCATTGGGACCCAGATGGGATGAACGGTTAGAGAAAGGGGTAACTAAAATATTTGCATGATTGGATTTAGGTAAAATGTGTGACGAATGATCATTACGCGAGTGAGTTCAAGGTTCCTTGTGTCCCAGGGATATGGTCCAAAGGGCTAAGCTTGGTGAGTTTTAACCATCTTCTCTGGATCCCGCAATAGTTCTTCCAAGTCACATTGTGTGTAAAGAACTCTATAGCCGGGGTGAATCGTATTTTGTCTTCGAGGAGGACGACAGGTAGGGATGGACTGAGGAGAAAATTTCATTTGCATCTTCTTCTTGGAAAAGAAAACATGTTTTTTCACCAAACTTGGCAGAAATTATCCTAAAAGGAAGTTGCCTTGAAGTTACCCAATTCGTATATCTCCCCACCCCTCCTTGTGGACACAGAGACCCCTGCTTTTTGATACATTGACATTTCAGTGGGCGGCCACCACAACACAAAATCATGTGGAAACTCTCCCCAAATGATGATTTTGCCACCATTATACAGACTTCTCTCTCCATCACAAGGTCCCATCATACAGTCAAACTCAACAGAATGGAGGCACCGGCTTGATAACGAAAGCTATGTTTGAGACCAGATCAAAGATGAGATCCAATAATTCCAGAGATTCCAAAAGACCTAGAGGACCGAA
>JZLH01S0325821.1:24165-40489 GCA_001188425.1 Eucidaris tribuloides | reverse complement strand
AATTCAAGTAGGGTTCCCTCGTCCTAACAATATGGGGTCAGGGTTCGCCCCTGACGCCCTCACTACTGTGTAGCCATAAGGATATTTTGTCTCTGTTGCTAACACTATTTTTCTTTTGAAATGTGTCAGTCAACAATAAACATAAACCTCCCATTTTTTAAATTTTGTAATCAATTGCGAAGGTATGAATTTTCTAGTCTGAAAGGCGAGAGCAGGTCATTTTTTCAACCGTGGTGGTGATTTATCGGTCAGGGGGCGGAAGCCCCTGAAGCTGAGCTCGGGCATGATTGCGATCGCCGTTTTATATTATTGTGACCTTTGACAACTCTTTTTTTTTTGAAATGGACAGCTACAGTCGACAACAAATAAAGCATAAACATCCCTTCCCGCCTTACGAATGTTTGACATTTCACGATAAAATTCATGTATGATGTATTATGAACTGCTGATAGCCAGATAATTTTCGACAACATGGCCTGGTATATGTCGGTCAGGGGCGGAGCCCTGAGCTATTGGTTTAGCGGTTATTATGAGACTATTTTTGACGCCCATCATCACTGTTTAGTGAAATTAGGGTCTACATTCAAGAATAATCAAAAACCTATTATAGAAATAGTCGTTTGAAACGCACCCCTCCCCGGCTACGGTCCTGGCCAATTCGAAATAATTCATATATTGCGAATGTGCATGCAAACTGGAATTTATGCAAATGTTATATTCAGATCATTAACCCTCTAGCCTATTTGAATTAAATGCGTTGCAAGTGCAACCGGTGGGCGAAACTGAATTTTAAGAATGCAAAAAATGGCGCACACGCAAAAGAGGAAAAATTTCTGCCATGCACAAAAATTGTTTAATTTTGATAATTGTATCTGAAAACTGCCTGCGCATCGCTGGTTAATAATAGAAGGCAATTCTTACGAGCGACAGATTTTGAAGCGCGGAACATGATTCCACAGGGTGAGGAGGGGGGATTATTATCAGTCTTAACACGATGAGTAATGTGGCGAACGCTGAATGATTCATACTGATGCACAAAACCTAACTACCATTAAATAAGTCAAAGAAAAACGTATTTACTTTTCAAAATTAATATCAAAATTTGCTCATCGACTTGCGGGCTGCCCATGTTTACATCCAGAGAGTTTATGCAGTACATGCCAGAACCAGAACCAGAACAATTTAACACAACAAATATATATAAATAAACCATTGTAAGTAAAGTAATAAAACGAGTAGCGGCCTAGTACTTACGTGAATGTCTAATTCAAAGGTGCACTATAAGCCACAATTTCTAGCTCGGGCTCGCTCCTCAGTTTTGTTTTTCTTCCTTCCTTTCTTTTTCTCTTCGTTTTTTTTTTTTTTTGCCGGCCGTTCAGGGGCGCACGTGCCCCCCCCGATGCCCCCCCCCCCTATTAGCGCCAGCTGAATACTGGGTTGTGAATGCCCATTACTGTTCAATCTAGGTAGACAAAAGAAAGATAATTTATTTCAGAATCTGATTCCACTTCATGATGTCCTTAGTGTTACATCAGGGGCGAGAGTATAATATCGATTACTATTATGTTATGCTATGCTTGTCTATTACTGGAACAAGGCATCCTAACAAATACACACTATTGGAGGCATTTCCACTTGGGTTCCGAGCTGTTTATTATCAGGATTTCTCTCTAGCTGTGCACCGCCATGTACATTCAACATGTGTCTATCGCGCCACCAGATGGCGCTATATCATTCCATAACATCCCCCTTCTTTTACAAACAGATGTAATCAATAAATGGAATATATTCATGCAAGAATCAACTGAGTTCGTGAGTGTTTCTGTGTTCACAGTCCATAAATGACCGTCAGTATTATTTCACGTTTAACTGAGTTCGTGAGAGTTTGTATGTTTACAGTTCACAAATGACAGTCCATATTTCAAACGAGTTCGCGACAGTCCATGATTGTGTGCACAATTCATAAATGACAGTCCATATTTTAACTGAATTCGCGACAGTTCTTGTTTGTGCACTTATCATATATGACAGTCCATATACTTTCACAGTCTTATGAAAGCTATCATTGGCCATTGCGTAAATCTATCACATTTCAGTCCTTTCGCGTTCACGATATCAAATTGGCACATTTCACAGTCCTTTCGCGTTCAATAGATCAAATTGGCACATTTCACAGTCCTTTCGCGTTCGCTTTATCAAATTACCATCCAGTGAATTCCAGTTGAATTATTGTCCAAGATGTATTTCCGATATTGCTTCAGTCCATATTTTGCTTTGAACAAAGGTTCAATTTTGTATTATACATTGTACATGTATATATAGTTCCAAAAGTTTCAAAGTCTGTTTGTCTACTTGAGTTCAGCATTCGGATGTATGCCCAATTAATTTACAAACACAAACTTAAACCTACTGGGAGGGTAACACTTCAAACATTCTAACTTGTTCTAACACTGGTATCACTTGACACAAAACTTAACCTAATAAGAAGGTAACACATAATATAACCATTAACATTGTAACACTGGTATAACACCTAACCTTTACACATCTCTAGTATGTAAATTTCTACTAACATATGCACACCTAAAACTGATGTCAACAAACACAAATGTCCTGACAATTGTTGTCTGTGTCTATTTGCTTATTTGGCTTATATCTGTATCTTCTTCCCTGTCTTCCTTCTTTGTTTTTTGTTGTTGTTTTTTTGTTAATGAGAACTAAATACAACTTCTGTTTGTGTGTTGATGTTTTACTCTGCAAGTCTGCATACTAAAATTAATTAATAACTTGCACCAGTTCCATTTTTTTCTCTCTCTCTCTGGTATACCATAAAATAGCAAATTGTGAACTCGCAAAAGATATACTACCAATAAAATCCTGTGTTTTTCTGATAATCTTTCTGTGCAACTTATGCCTATTGATACTTTTGTTTGTACTAAAATATCCAACACCTCTTGATGCCATTATGCACATCTACTCTTATAACTTGCACAACTAATTATATGACCATTAGCTTTAAATACATGGTACTGATGACAAACGGACCAAAGGTAAAAATTAGAAGGGTTTTTTTTTCATGTAAAATTTAAAACAGATTTACCTGAAATGAGCTAGTCAAGTCTTGTACACTTATTACACCATTATTACAGTATAACAGCATAATCAGTAATCATTGTTATGAAACATTGCACCACCGTGTGCTTTTGAAAATAGATTTTTTTTCTTTTTACTTTGTGCTTTTGAAAATAAGTAGTGAAAATTGTTTATTTTTTTGTTTCTCTTACCGTACTTTCCTCTTGAGAATCATGTTGGTTTGGCATAAACTGTACAACTCTATTTCCTACTACTTTGCCAACATAATTCAGCTGATAATACTTAAAACTATCCTAATTAAACTATCCTATAACTTTTGTGTCTAACCCTCCTCTAATTCACACTCGACCTAAATCCTATTTGGGCACATAATTGGCCACTTAATTCTTTGTATGATGCATGGTCGGCCGTACATCGTCTGCCAGCTCTTGTTGTCACTGTTCTGTTAATGTCCTGTTGGGGCTGCGGTTTCATTCACAGATCTATCATGTTTTCAGGTTCTGCGTTTATGTTCAATCTAGGTCTTCCAGTTCTAAACATCGAGTATTCGTGTCCCGGTTCGTCTTAACTTTCCTCATAGATGACGTCGTTTTCGTCCTTGTCTTTTTATGTAGATGACACCATCCTCTAGTTCTGGCTTGTTTAGATTTCGGTTCTGCAGCACAGCCTTATATAACCACTCGCTTTCCTCCAGGTCTGTCTTTTGGACCGTCCTTTTGCTGTATTTCAGGCGAACGTGTGCGTCACTCTTGCCTTCAGGTCTTTGGTGTCAAATCTCTGGCTTCCTTGGTTGTAGTAGCGTGCTTGCCTCTCCTTAGTCTGCTCTCACTCCTCTCTCACTCCTTTTTCTGTATTGTTTGCGTTTGAGCATCTTCTGTTGTTAGTGGTAGCCAATGTTCTGGTGTACGTCCTCGGTTCTCAGCGCTTGTACCGGACTGCCCTTTCCTCTATTTTGGTGTTGGTTAATTTTTTTTTGTGTTGCGAATTGCTCAGAAGTTACTCAAGTATCGTCGGTCATTGTTCCTGCTGCCTTCGCTTCTTCAGTCAAGCCGATTTCGCAACTTTCACACTTTTTATGCTTTCTTGCCTTTTGCCCATTACTTTGTGGATAATGGGTGTGTGTGACGATGATGTCTTGTGTTCGAACTGCCACTTCCTGGCCAAATCTCCTGTAATTCATCTGATGCAAACTGTGGTCCATTACTGTGATCAGTTTGATCTTGGTATCCCAAATCGCTGCAAATTGGCCTTTAGTTTACTGATCACGTTTGGTTGCCAGTGTTCTTCTCCAGGTAGTCATTTCCCAGTATAGCTAACCTGAGAAATAATCACAGATATCAGATAGTTCCGATCCATCTAGGTAAACAGGTTCTGCGCCATTTTGCCCAGGGTCTCTCTGGAACACATGGCGACGTTCAGCGATTCTTTTGGTTGCATCTTTCCCATTGTGCTTGGCATGTCTCGCATTTCTTTGCACATAGTCTTTTCAATTGTGTACTCATGCCTGGCAATAAAGGCCTCTCTAGCCCTTCGTAGACATCAGTAACCCCTATGTCAGAGTCGATGGATACTTTGTCATATGTCTTTCTGCTTAGATTTCGGGATGATGACTCTTCAACTCTGAAAATGGATCTTCTCTTGCCACTGAGACCTCATCTCTCACCTGGAATATGCAAGTAGTGTGGTCAACATCTTTTTTGTCCTCTTGCCAGCCATGTTCAATCACCTCTTTCATTTCTGTTAGGTCTCATCCTTCTTAGTTTTCATCTCTTATCTCATTCATGAGAGGTTGCTTGAGATTGGGATGTGCCTGATTAGCCAGTTCACTCGTTCCCATCTCTTCTCATGTTTATTGGTTATTGTCCTCTGTTCTGGAGATATTTGCCCTGCTCAGCGTGTTCCGCCATAGTACCTCTTCCTTGCCTTCTATATACGGATTGTGCATCATAAGCTCAGCATTTCTCACAAGCCAATTCTTGCAACTCTTTGGGTGCCCTCGATGTAGCGGCTTCCGGGTGTGATCTCCAACGGTTGTGGTCTGATGAACATTCACAGGCTTTCCATATTGTGTAGAATGGAACCTTTCCAAACCCAAACACACAACTGCCAGCAACTCTTTTTCAATTTGGGCATATCGAGGCCTCTGCCCATCTGTTAGGGCTCTGCTGGCCATTAGGCAAACTGGACATCCATCCTGCATCAATGCAGCACCCATGTCCCGTCTTCAGGGCATCAGCTTTGTAGGTCAATCCTTTGCGCCGGATCATAGTATCGAAGTACTGGCTCTGATGTCACCAGCCTCTTTTATTTCTTTCACTCTTCATCTTGCACTTCGGCCCCACCACCACACTACATCCTTCTGTGTTAGTTTTGGTTAGTGGTTCGCACAGATCACTGAGTCGTGGAAGGAATTTGCTGAGGTAGTTACAAACCACAAATCTTCTGTACTCCTTGTACAATCAGTAGGATTGGGATCTGCACCTGCCCTCTACTTTCTTAGGATCTGGTTTCAATCCTCTGCTGTCACAACATGTCTATGAATGTGACTTCCTTCCACCTTCATCTTAAGCCTTCTCAATGTGAGCTTCAGGTTTCTTTCAGGACATCTTTTCCATCAGAGCTTTGACTTTTCTGTCATGGTCACTTCTGCTTCCTTCTACTGTCTTTCCTTTTTCCAAGACCGTATATATCAGCGCAACACATTCTGATTCCATCTCAAGCCGTCTAACACCTGGTTTTGTCTCCTCTGGAACTGCTTCCGCGGGCCTGCTGGACAATCCAAATGGCATGCGTTATCCATCTATATCTGCATATGGGGTATTGAATCGGTAGTCAGCCTTGAACTTTTCATCATCCAACTCACATGCCAGAAGCCATTCTTAGCATAAATGTACCTAAAACATACAGGCATCATTCATGATCAGTGAGACATCTTAAATAACTGGCATTTGGGGGTAGTGATTCCGTTTTAGTCCTTGGTTTCAGATCTCTTGGATCCAGACGATCCTATTTTCCACTGGGCTTTTCAACACACACCAGGCTGGACACCAAGGAGGGTGTCTCAACTGGTGCCTATGATGTCTGCTGCTGTCAATCTATCTAACTCCTCTCTTCAGTTTTGGTTTAAGGCCACTCAGGAGACTCTGCGTGTGAGGGTGCTATCACTTCGGTAACGCTATCACTATCACCTGTATGTGGTAATTGCCTTCTAACTTCCCAGTTCTTCATCATATCATCTCCATATTCAGCCAGGATGTCGTTCCTGCGTTCAGGCTTTGGTTTCTCCATCACTTATCTGTTCATTGATGTTTTTTCTCTGCAGACTGCTATCAAACCATCTGTGGCTGCACTGTTTTATCCAGGTATTGGTTGCAGTTCATATCTAAGGACATAATGAGTCTGTCTTACTTCTTGTTCTTAGGCCTCTTTTCACTTGCTTTGCGTTTCCCAACTGGCCTTCGTCTTTGTTCCGTGTTACATTGACAGTACTTGGCCTAGTTCCTTTCCACAGCTCTTTGCGTACCTCTTTGGGATTTGATGTTTGCACGTGGTTCACTGTTCGATTGAAACTTACTTCTTCTGCTCTTCCACATTCTATAAGTGCAAGATTTTTTTCTTTATCTATTCGTCTCTGTTCCTGTGTTATCTCTGCTATTGTTGGTGCAGTATTCTCTAGTGTCATGAATGTCCTCATACTCTCTTCGTTGATCGGTGGCGATTTCTTCCTGTTCTATGGCATGGATTGGTTTTCTTTCCTTTGCCTTTCCTGTTTTGCCTTTCTCCTGCCTTTCTCTCCTTTACTATCTTGTTGCTTTGTTTTGCACATCTTATCAAGTGACCTTTTTTGTTTGCGTTGTAGCATCTTGTTCCCCATGCAGGACACATCCTTTTAGGTTAATGGTTGTAGCCCACAAAATTGCATTGTTTCATTGGACTTTGTCGCGGTTTTCGTTCTGTCTCTTCTGTTGGGTGTACCGTACAAAACATTCATGAGTTATCACCTTCCAGACATCAACTCGAGCCATTCGACAGCATGATGCTGGATGCCTTAACACATTTGAGGTTAATGAACTTTCACGAAGTAACCTCTTCACGGAGCCTGCATCCTTCTAATTCCACAAATAATTCGGTCACGATATCAACGAGTCTGCTAAGATTCCCAAAAATTACAGTGTTTGCTAGGATTTCGGTAGGTCGTCAAATGTATCAAAACGCTTTTCCCCACTCTCTTGATTGCGTGTGAAACTGTACCATCTATCGTCTCGTTCTAGCAGGTCGCAGTGTTTACAAATAGCGTCGAAGGGCCTGATCAAGTGTCACTTCTTGCGTAGTAACCATCTGCCATTTTGCTCCCTGTCGGCTTGTGTTTCATATATCGACCTTCCTTGAGGACCAACAAGGTACATGAGCATGCTTGAACTTTATTTGTCTTGGACTGCTGATTTGCCATGCCCAAGTTCAACATACAACTTGAACTCATACGCCATCTTTCCATGCAGGGGACCAAATTCTATTGCCTCAAATTCATCGTTTCTGGGAGACTGGGGCTGTTAGGTTGTCCATGTTGTCAAACCACTTGGGCACAATTATACCCTCTATAGCTAGCAATACTGGAGCCTACCTTTAGTCCAAGTCAGCAGAGAAGACATCGATCAGAGATATATTAAACAGAGATACAATCAACAGCATAATACACACAGATAATAGACACAAACCAAATGGAGGAATAGAAACACATGAAAAAATACGACAAAGACGATAATATTACACAGAAAATCAAACTACAAGATTAAAGATCAGCAACCATACTTACCATAAAATAAAGAATAAGAGAACATACTCACATAACAGAAAATGAATTGGACTATGATCAATATTAAGAGAGACTACATAAATGTGAATCGAACATCATATCATACTCTCAAGCAAATATTCACAAACCATCCCGGTATTATGACATCGAAAAAACAGCAATTGCAAAGCCACACCAGCAGTAACGATTACCTATCCAGTTCCTTGCCCACTGCACGTTCCGTCGCGGGCCATCACGTCGAGTTGGCACTGCACTCTCTGCCACAGTCCGCAGTCAAAGAAACGTCCATAACTCCTGTTCAAGGCGTCTGACCTGACCCATAATTATGTTATGGCTATGCCTTGTCTATTACTGTGAACAAGGCATCCTAACAAATACACATCATTGGATGATTTCACTTGGGTCGAGCTGTTTATTATCAGATTTCTCTCTACGCTGTGCACCGCCATGTACATTCTATTTTTAAACATTGTCGTCTACTCGCGCCACCAGCATGGCGCCTATATCATCCTACAATTACGTCTTTCCAAGCAATTGATCATATGTCATAGAAGACCATTCTTTGGCATTACGCCCAATATAAAGCCAAAGTTTACAACTCAAGTTATTCAAAGGTCTAATACATAATTTATAGATATCTAGTAACAATGCCCTAATGTTTTGAGTAATTGGTTTCATATGGGACAATAAAATGAATGCTCAAAATGGACTTGGGTCGTTTTTATATTCATATACTCAATTGCTTGGAAAGACGTAATCGATATTATCCTCTCGTCCCTGATGTAACGCTGCAAACATCATGAAATGGATTCGGACTCTGTAATAAAGAGCGGTTTCCAATGATAGGTATGATGGATTGAAGACAGATAAAGAAATAAAACAGATTCCAAAATGGACTTGGGTGTCTATATTCATATATTAAATTGCTGCTAAGCTACATTTATTTCAGTTTATGCGAGTTGAGATAAGCTCTATCGTACATATCATTATGAAACAAAAAGTGTCCACTCCATCAGTGTCAATATAAAGACAAACGTCCAGATTATATTTAGGATAACTGAAGTAGCACATTGTATCAAACAAACCAGTATATATTGTTATCTTTGGAGTGCTTCGAAGAAAATTTGCAATCCTTATTCATATTTCACCTGCTGTAGTTGAATTTACGTGACCATTAATTTGACGAAATACGTTAAACATGTTACACTTAACAAGAAATCTTAAAGGGAGAAGGAGCCAGTAACTAACAGGCATAAGTTAAGAAAAAAGTGACATTGTGAGAATTATGGTACATGGTGATAAAGACAGCCTAAATAAGGGTTACTGTGTGATACTCACCCTCAGCAAGGCCCTATAAATTACTTAATTTTGTTTATTTTACGTCTTTGCAAGTTTTACTCCGGGATAAAACCTGCAGAAACAGCTGAGGGGGAGGATCGAGCTTATCGATACAAACCGTGCATACATTACCACGGTGCGACTAATACACGTCAGGTGGCATGCATCGGTCACGCATGTTCACCTCCAGACCTGTGCATGTGCGATCTGATTGGTTGGCAAGAACTCATTTTTTTCTTAAGTTATACCTATAATTTGCTGGCTCCTTCTCTCTTTAAAGCCAAAGATCAAATTCGGTCGATCAGACAATTTTTCAATGGATTGGTATGGTAATTTTCTGAATCATTAAAAAGAATATGTTCTATTTATGATTAGTTTGATAATACAAATACGAAAGGCAAACCTGCTCGGTATCATAAATTCTCTCTGTAACCTTTTATTCTGTTCTTAGCGGCGAAATCCTTAACTCGTATATACAAAATGCGCTGGAAATAAATTATACAATGAATAATTTGGGACTACCCGAATATTCACTTTGTTATACAAACCTATATCACCACTTTGATTTATTTTAAACATGCTATAAATAAGTAAAGATGTTAAATGAAATTATGAGTTATCATAAATACCAAAGACATTATATAGCCTATTTTAATTATTTCAAAATATTTAGTGGCCCAATTTCTGGCTCGGGTGGCCCCATTTTTATTTTCTTCCCTGTTTTGCCCCTTTTCTTGACTCAGGTTTGGGGGAGGGACAAGTGCCGTGCGGCCTCCCATAGTTACATAAATCGCAATGCGATATCGGTTGTACCAAATTACAACCATAAGGGTACTGCAATACAATATTAGGTATTACAAATTACAACTACACTGAACTAAATACAACCATATGAGCGTTGCAGTAAAAAAAATAGTTGTACCAAATAACAACCACGTGCATTTCAGCGAAAGCAGCCGTACCAAATAACAACCAAACTGTACCAAATTACAACCATTTATATCCCTACCGGTGAGATTAGATCTATTGCTACATAGTAATTTGAAAAGGGTTTCCACTCCATCAATGTTAACATTTAGACAAACGTACGGAAAATACTTATGATAACTGATGTAACACAATGTATCAGTGTATTCAGTCATTACCAGATATTTGTCAACCCAATTATTTTGTCAAGTTGATCATGGGTCATTTCTTGATCAAAGGGACTATAATACTCCAGATCAAATCCTAAGACTGCACCATTCAATTTCGTCGTTCGTTTTGATATATCAGAGTGTGAGTAATTGTTATTACATTTTGTGTATTACTTTTTCCTTTTCATCACTGAACGGAAATGGTTGCGATTATGCATCAACAATTGGAATTAAGTTATTTCTTATATTTCTGTGGACGTACGTTTTTTCCCTGTAGCTATTACAGGGGTGGCAGGAAAGATGCTACGAGTATGATTCGCTAATTTCTCATCATATATCGCAATTAATTATTATTTTATCGTTGGCTAGAACACTTTTTCCAATAAAATGATACCAAGATATCATTGATTTTGAGCAATGCGTTTTGATTCTATGGCCATTTTTCGGAGGCCATGCAACTTCCCAAATTTGCCAATTTTCAACAGGGCGGTCATTCGGAACGCCGAAGGTATTCTTGCATTTCAGAATGCAATACCAGACAAACCGCCGATATGTTGCATCGCATTCGTCTTCCTTATGAAGGCGACGGCATTCAGCCCTTTGTTATCGCGGTTTTGTCCCGGTATGTCAGTGAGCATGCCAGAGTATTCGGCGTTCCGATGACCGCGCCTGTTGACAAATGTCAAATTTGGCGAAATTGACATTGACCTCGGAAAAATGGCCTATGAATCAAAAATGCGTTTACTCAAATGCAATGATCTTGGGTATATGTTATTGGAAAAGAAATGTTCTAACCAACGAAATAAAAATTAAATGACATTTCTGTCGATAATGGTGAAGACTATTAGCGATCATACTCGTCAGCATTCTTTCTGGCACCTGTATATATAGTTCGATGCCTCGTTTTTCTCCTGACTCACTAACTGACGGTTTCACGCTTCGGTGTTCTTCAGGGTGAGTGATGGTTTGTACTGCTCGAAACGATGGTGTTCTGCCACCAGGTCGGCGGTCTTGGATTGTGAAATGTCTAACTTTTGAGATTATCTCGGAGCAAGGTGTTGAGAAGGGATTGTTGTTTTCTGTCATTGTTCATTATTGCCAATTTCTCGTCCAAACACAGGTTGCATTGTGATATTCCTCTTATGTGGTTTGATATTCTTTAGTATGGTCCAATTTAATGTCAAGGAATTTTTGTTGTTGGGCCCATGATATATATCGATAGCTCTGTTATCGGTTTGCTACTTCTGTTTACAGAAGACTTTAATACGGGTTAATAGAAAATTGAATAAAAAGAAAAATTTGGAACGCATTCGCAGTTTTGAGCAATTAAACTCACGGAACAGAACAACATTCTGGTAACATGTCGGTTATTAGTTTTTTTCATTATAAACAACAATATTATGACGTCACGGTTAATAAGAAATTGAATAAAAGGGAAAATTTGTGGAACTAGTTTTTAAGATTGTGTCATTCATTTGCATCGTCAAGAAACACCTAACATGAACGTAGAATCAGATGAATCATATCCAATGTCAGATTAATATAAATAAAAACTCTCATAGAGACTTGCGAGCTAAAATATTGAGTTTTGAGTGAAAATCTTGGATCGGTTAAACTCATTTTTTCAATTTATTCGGAAGCCCATTTCAAAAAATCCGCGAGTCAAACGTGCACGTGCGCGTTTCCAACAAGATTTGTTCGATTAAAGCCGTTAGCCAAAAAGGTTGTGCGGAGCGATATTAGCTGTTTTAACCAATCAGTGCACTACCGCTCTGTCTTGACGACGATACACATACCGCGATTCCAGTTTTGAGCAAAATTGAAATCACGAACAGAACAACATTTTGGATACATGTCGTTAATTATCAAAGACTTAAATGTTTGCATGGCCGAAAATTCTACAATTTCGATGAGAGGTTTTCGGTACAAATGTACGGTTGAAAACTCACGTTCCGCGTCAGAATGCTCTGTGCCGTTCGTCAGGAGAATGAGGAAGAAGGAGAAACCCATTGGTATAGTATACCGAGCAACAAGGACAATACGATGTCAAATCAAACAGACAAAAAAATAACGGACGAAACAAACCAATGTCAATTCAACACAATGGGTCAAAACCCTCAAAATCAAAGAAGCTAGCCGGAAATAAAGGAACCTGAGGAGGCGGAACAATGAACAAAGAATCAAAGAAACCTGCGGATTAAGGACCTGGGAAGGGAACAATTGAAAACAAAAGAACCACGAACAAACAGTTAAGAAGATGCCTGCAAGATCAAGAGAACGTCAAGATGCAGGCCTGAAAAGAAAAGCAAAAGTGTGCCTGTAGGGCAATGAAACTAATTAATAATAGTGAAGGGGGAAACTAAGCGAGGACACAACATTACTTGTCGATAATGCAAGTAATGTAATAGCAGTGTGAACAACAGGAACTGAAACCCGAAAAACAGCTGTGCGAAAGAAAAACTAGAGGGAACGAAATGTGATAAAAATAACAGTTTTAGATAGAGAGAGTAACTTACAACATAAAGCTAATAACCGAGGGAAAACTGTACCACCTGTTGAAAGAAAATAAGTTAATTAGACTGTGAGCAAAGAAAATGAGGAAAACAGAAAACATGAAATCAAAAAATAAGTAAAACTAGAGGTAACTAAAAAAAACTAAAGCTAAAATAAACCGGGGAAAACTGAACACAAACTGTGAAAGAAAAGCAAATATAATTAATGAAAGTGAAAAGGTTGGGTCGGAGAAACAGGGATGAAACCAAGAAGAAGAAAAGAACCTGTCGACAGAAGAAAGATAAGCAGGAAATGGAAGACTCTGTGCGAGAAAATGTGGACGAGAAAGAAAAACTAATAATAAATAACATTGAAGAACCAAAACGATACTGTGGGAAAAGGAATAAAGGCTGTGGAAGACAAATAAATGAAGAAGAGAAAACCCGTATGGAGAAGAACAAGATTAGTCTGGCTGAGAGAAACTAAACAACATAAACATGAGAGAACGACAAATAATGTAGTATAAGAAGAACAAGAAGGATAGAGGAGAGCAAACCCGCCGAACAACATGAACTAACATACCGAAGTAAAGAAACAAATAAAAACAAAAAACAAAAAAAAAGAACAACTGTGAAGAAAGTAGTAATTAGTGAAAGTGACAGAAGACTTAAGAAGAAAAGAGAAAAAAAAAAAACCAAGATAAACAAAGGAAACGGTACTGGTGGACGGGAAAAGATAAGCATTAATGAAAAAGAGAAAACAAAATGTCGCATGATGGAGACCATTTTCTTGCGGCGACTGTGTATGTGCTGTGTATCTCGATGGACTTCACGGACTCTCTCTGTGCCAGTTGGCGACAGGAGCTATGAGTTTTGCGATGCTGCTCAGTGGATCGGATGATTTTGTTCAACCAGAGGTGTTGCGACTGTGTGCAGATTGGTCGGTTTTAGTGCTCCTAGTTACATGGGCACGCGATGTTCTTGATGCGTGCGTCGATGGCCTCCGTTTCACCATGTAACTGGACGCATGACAAGGAATTCGATACACCCTGGTTTGCTGTGAGAGGGGAAGACATCTTTGTGAGTGCTGGAGAGACGTTGTAGTGTGTGCAAGAGCTGAAGAATGCCCGGATTGTTGGCCTTTCTGGAGGACTCGCCGAATGCAAGTTCGAAGTACGACCTGGTTAGGGAATGGTGCAATGAGAAATGTTACTTGGGTTGAGGGCGAGGACGAGGTTATTGTTGATAGGTTGGTGCAAATGATGCCTGCAGGAGGGAAACCATATGTTATATTAATGTGCCGGATGTTTTCATTCGTTGGGAAGGGCAATAGTGGAGTCGCACACGTTTATAGAGTCTCCTGCACCAAGGAGCTGGAGACTGACGTTTGATAGACGGATTGGTGAAAGGGACGCGGAGTTGAGGTAGCGATCAGTATGGGTCGGTTTCCTAGTAGACAGCTGTGAGATAGTGAGCATCTGTCCTGGCGGAAAATTAAGAACATCAGAAAGGTTCAAGTAGTGTTGTTAGTTTTCAATTCTCCGAAAGAGAGTTGATGGAATTGGATGATGGTTGTTGAGAAGTTCAGAAAACTGCTGAGCTTATTCGGGGCATGGGCCAGATGACGAAGGTGTCGTAAATAGCGGAGCAGAAGTGAGGGCTTATGGTGGAGCTCGTGCGGACAAAACAAGAAGTCTCAAACTCTTCGCAAGTAAATAGCGTTGCGATGACGGGGAAAGTGGAGAACCCATGGGTGCAACTTGGGTTTGCCTCGTAGAACTTATCCCGCCAACGGAAGTAGTAGGGAAAAGACAAGGAGAGAAGATTTCATGAATCTGGTCGGGAGAAAGGACGGAGTTCTGTGCCTGGAGAGTGCGGATCGTGCTGCAGTCTGGCTTAGCGATGTCGCAGGCTCCTGTATGGATGTGCGTTGAACAAAGAATCAACATCAAAGCTGACAGTTGTAGTCTGTGTGGAGCACCTTGATGGTCCCTTGACGATTTTAGTGAGTTGAATGATGAGAGTTGGAAGTATGTTCTGTATGACCAATGGAGGGCTTGAAGAATGTTAGAAGATCTTGGCAAGATGTAGTGTGTTAGAGCACGTTGAGAGACGATGGGAAGTGAGCGAATATCAGTTTCAGGTTTCTCTTAACAGGCACTTACAGCGAAGTTAAGAAGGACCTACCCCCAGCGTCAAACGCGCCGTCACTGAGAACTCGTTCTCTCAACAAAACCTGACACTGTTCTCTCACAGCGTTATAGATTCTTCTTCTTCTTCTTGCCTTCATGTCCTGTGTTCTTTGGTCTTCAAGACACAACATTGATTATTCCTCTACGTACCACGTCTCTTCACGTGGCGTTCTCCACCTTACGCATCTTGCCAAGCATCTTCTAAACATTCTTCAACCGCCTCATTTGGTCTCATTACAGAACATTACGTCCGCAACTCTCATCATTTTCACACTATCGTCAGGACCTTCAAGCCGTGCTCCACACAGGACACCACTTTGTCAGCTTTAGATGTTGATTCTTTGTTCACAGCATTTCCCATACAGGAGTGCATGCGACCATCGATTAGAGACAGACTGCAGCACGATCCCACTCTCAATGATCAGAACCGTCTTTTCTCTCGACAGATTCATGATCTTCTTCTCCTTTGTGCTTTCTCTACTAGCTTCCTTTGGCGGATAAAGTTCTTACGAGCAACCCAATGGTGACCATTGGGTTCTCCACTTTCCCCCGTCATCGCAACACTATTTTATGGAGAGTTATGAGTTCTGTTTTTTGTCCACAGTCCGAATAGCCCTTCCTTTGGCTTCCGCTATGTTGACGACACCTTCTTTCTCTGGCCCCAATGGCACCCGAAAAGATCTCAACAGATTTCCTGAATTCCTCACAACATCACCAATCCTTAACTTTCTTCGGATGAGAATGTAAAAATAACCAACACTCTTCCTTTCTTGATGTTTATTCTCACCGCAGGAAGATGCATCACTATTCACAGCGTCTACAGGAAACACGACCCGAATACTGATCGCTACCTCAACTTCAGGTCCTTTCACATCCGTCTATCAAACGGTCGTTCGCTTCTTGGTCAGTAGAGCTATAACGTGTGCGCTCATAGCTTCCAGACGAATTTGAAACACATCCGAGGCAACATTAATAACAATTGGTTTCCTCCCCAGGCATTTGCAACGCACTATCAACAATACCTCGTCTCGCCCTCAACTCAAGTTTACATTTCTTCATGCACCATTCCTAAACCAGGGTAGTACTTTCGGCTCGCATTCGGCGAGTCACTCCAGAAGGCAACATTCGCCCACACCTCCTCCCTCCCAAGCCCCCCAGGGTTCTTCAAGCCTCTTACACAAACATACAAACGTTCTTCCGCACTCACAAAGATGTTTCCCTCAGCAGCAAACAGGGGTGTTGTATCGAATGTATCTCTCC
>JZLH01S0325817.1:0-15502 GCA_001188425.1 Eucidaris tribuloides | reverse complement strand
AGATAAAAATCTCTGTGGGCTGAGGTCCGACACTCATTTTTAATGGACACTATGCCTTCAAGATAGCTAAATGGCTTAATTAACAAAACAAAAAATATATATATTCAATCAACATTTTGGGGAGGAATATGCTCCCATGCCCCCTGGAGCTGCCCACGCCTATATCTGGTCGGCGGTCATCCGAACCAGTCGTATCGCGATACGAACATTGCGAAAAACTCATTTTAGAGAAAAATTCACTTCAAAGTTTATCATAATTGCAACTTTGTGTCCCAAAGCTTTACAATATTTTTATTGCTAGAAAATAATTATAGGAAAGACCAGACAATTCGCTTAACATTGCATATCTTTTATTTTCACAACAGAAACAAGACATCAGAGAAAATATCGCCCAAAGAGCTACATTGCTTGTAATTCGTATGAGCGGTTTAGATTTTCCCTGTACTAAAACGACGTAGGTGGGAATCAACAACGCTGACCACATATTTCAATACGCATTGGATCAACCAAACCGTCTATCTCTTCTTTCACGTGCAAATCAATGCACGCGTTATGCTCGTAGTTTTGCTGAAACCGCGGTATTTCCATATTAAGTGCGCGCAGTTCTTGTTTGAACTTGCTACAGTACACCGTTTCCAATGGATATTTGCGCATATTTATCAAAATACTTATATGGCACGCTTTTATAAAGTCCTCCTCCATGATCTCAGAAAAAATCTAAATAGCTTGCCTAAGAAATTTAAGCCATATGAAAAAGTAGTAGGACTACTTACTTTCAATTTCTGCAAAAAGTCTCAAGAATCGATATTTGACTCAACAAGACGACGATTAACGACGTTCGGATGAAGCGCCGACGATATGCTGAAAAAAAATAAGAAAGCAAATATTGTAACAACATTATGCTAAAGCAATATTTGACAGAGACTTTTTGATGTAGTGAAAGTATGACATAATATATCACAGTTTGCTCTGTGCCCGTTCTTTCCTATCTACTTATGCACGCAATGCGAAAAATGAAGTGATAAAATATATAGGTGTTCCCTGTCCTACTGTAGTATAGATGGAGCCTTTGCTGACTTTTCATGCCACAACAACACCAACATCCATTATACTTTATAAAAATGTATTTTCTTACTGAAAGATTCATATTTATTTTATACAGAAGTATTAATGAAGCCTACCTCGCTATTAAATGTAATTTAATAGAATGATGTCACACTATGTACACATACATGACAATAAAATAATTATCAAACAAAAACAATAGTAAATACAAGAAAAAAAAACCTCTTGATTTAGTGTTTATTTTAGCACACTGTTTAATTAAGGCAACACTTTGGCATTATTTATCGGCAAACATGAATAAAACTTTGGCAACTTTGGCAAATCTACAGTAAACAAGAACTAAACAATACAGTAACTATGTACATAGATTTCAAAATTTGTATTAAATGTACTTTAATAGAAAAAAGATGTCACACTTGTACTGTTGTACAACACGGGACAATGTGAGTGTTTATTTTAGCACACAGTTTCGTTAAGGCAACACTTTGGCATTATTTGTTGGTAATAATGAATATCTTTGGCAAAAAGAAATATTTTCTTGAGTTGTTTAAGGTACTTTCTTCACACTGGTAAAGAAAATAACATTATAGCTGTGCAATTAATACATGACAGTAGAACAATGGCTCATAAGGTATTAAAGTCAGTCTTTGGCACGAAATATGGATATTATTCTGAGTTGTAGGCATGGTTTAATAACATACGTTTACAAATATTTTGCATAAACTGCTCCTTTTTGTTTCAGCAGTTACACACACACACACACACACAAATGTTTCAGTCATAGTGTCTAAACAGCTTGGAAATCTAAAGAGAAATACAACCCTCATTAGACATTTCACTGCCCATGCTCTCTCTAAATCGCAGCAATATCAAATATATTAGATTTGCTTCAGGGAAGTTGCAAAGGGGCAAATATAAGTTCTGTATTTTTTAGAGCCCACGACCAACGTAAAAGTTTCAGACTTCCAGCAAATAGATTAAATACCGTATTATAAACGTACATACGGTACGTGCGTACCGTACTAATTACGCTGCATGGAGTTCATTATACACGCGTATAACGGTATGGAGGTACTATTAAAGTATTATAGGCGAGCCTCATACCTCCTAAATTTTGACAGTACGAATGCGCGCTAGCATAATCAGATGGCGACAGATCCATCATTTATCCAGGGGCCGGTTGCGGCCGCGACGTTGTCGGCTGTCGGCTCGATATTAGCAGCTTAGCCAAGCCTTGAGCCGCGCGTGTGCTGCCGTCCATATCTCCGCGCATGCGTTTTGTATACTCGAGATTGTTAGGGAAAATCCCGTGTCGATGTCTATACAAGTATGTTCTGTGTTCGATGCAGAATGGGCATGCCATCATTGCCATGATGGCTGCTGGCAGTTGTGTAATTATTTTCTATAAGGCTGCCCGTGGAAGCGGCCGACAGTTTTATTTATTTTCTGTTTGAAAAATTATGCTAGATAGTAGTGAAATTATGCCAGATTTTGTCAAATTATGCCTAGCATAAATGCTAAATGCCAAAAGGGTCAAAATTATGCTAAAAAGCATAATTATGCTAAAAGTGGCAACATTGTGTATATCCCTATATAGTCTGATATGGCTGTTATCACGCACCAGCAACTATATAGCCTGCAAATAGGCATTCTGTTACTCTCGAAAGCAACCTATTAAAAGGAACATTACCATATGGTGGTTTCATCAGTAGAGAATTGGTGCCAAATTTGTAGTCTGAAATCTAGACCCTGGCTTTTAGGCTTCACTCGCTAATGGGGAAACCGTATGTATAGACAGATGGTCCAGTGGACTGGGGCCCCCGCGGGGGTCCGATCTTCCATTATTGTTAAGGTTCTGATAGATCGAGGGTTCACATCAATAAACTGGTTGTCGAAAAGGGTCCGGTAGACTGATATACCGGAAAAGTTCTTAGCGATTGTCTATGGACCTTTTTTAATAATCAGTCCATCAAACCCATTCGATAATCGGTTTATACTGCCCCCCCCCATGACAGAAGGGTATAACTGACTTTTTTCTTTCGAAATTGAGTTATATAGTGTAGGGGACTCAGTACATCATGTTAAACATGTAGAACAAAAACAAATATTGATTAGAAGTGTCCCTTTGTTTCACAATCCGCTTGTTAAAAGGACACTGTATAGGGCTTTAAGGCTCAAATGAACAAAATACATATTGCCCAATATCTCAAAAACACCAAAATGTCAGTTATGCCCTTTTGTCATGGGAGGGGGGCAGTATAGGGCCCTTGGTTCATCAGACCCTTTCAGATAATCAGTCTACTCTGTTGGACCCTTGGTCAATCAGACCTTTTCCGGTGACACTTTTAAAAAAAAAATCAGTCTACTAGACCCTTTAATAGTTGGTTTATCGGACCCGCGGTCAATTGGACCTTCTGTCTTTTCCTCGGTCTTTCGGATCCGTTTTTATTCCAATTGGTCTATCACATTGTAACCCTTGCTGATTGCTGTACTTGGTCGAGTCCTCCCGGCCCGTGTGAAGTGGGACCCAAATGATTTAGGTATTATGGTCCATGAATATGGAGTCTGACAGCCAGACTAGTCATTTTGCTTGCTGAGAGTACTGCATTAGTCTAAGTCATAGACTGCTCGATCTTTAGTCTAAGTTTGCAGACTCACACCTAGTTTAAGTTTATGTAGGCCTACTGCCATAGGATACGGGCAAAGAAGGGAACAATTTAAAACTTACACTAGTACTGCACGAGATTTCCATCAAAAATGAAATTCAAGAAGGAAATAAAAACAATAAAGGTCATTTGGGATTTTAATAGTTGTATTAAAAAAGACGTGGGGTTAGTCAATGTTGATTTATGAATTATGTGAATGCATTGTTAATCAATAGGTCATTATTTGTCAAGAGTTTTCAACTGGCCTTAAAGGGGAAAGTGCAGGATTTAAGCAGTTCTCGGTCTAATGAAAATAAATAATAATAATTGATAAAGTAAAGGGATATGGGCATATACCTTTTAATGTTTCTGCTGTAAAAAAACAACAACAAAAATCCCCCCCCCGAAAAAAAAAAATAAATAAATAAAAAAAAGTAAAAAAAAAAACTAAAATAAAAAAAAGTAAAATGATAAAATAAATAAATGAAAAATAAAAAATAATAAAAAAATACAAAAAAATACACACATCCCTAGTAGTGAATCCTCCTTTTACATATTCTTTGTCAATATAAAGTATTTTGGCCTTTTGAACTTTTTGTCTGTCACGCCTCACTGGTCTTTCAGACCTTCGGTCTGTTGGAAAATCCCCAAACAAGAGAATGCAGTACACTGAATATATTGCATGAAAGCTCAGCTAAAGTAAGAGCAACATATATGTCCTGGGTATCTGAAAATTGATGCATGTTTTGTTATAAAATAGAAAGATGTAGTCATTATGTAGTTGGGCTACTGACACAGCACCAGTCTCCAGAGAAGTTAGTCATTCTGAATATATATATATATATACCTTTAAAATCCAAGTTTTATCGTGATCACTGATCTAAGTACACTAGACAGACTGCAGAGGCTATTCTGTTTTGGCAAATGAAGGAACAATGACCTCACTTAACGTGAAGTACATATTGTACTTGTGTTGTTTATTGAACTTCAGGAGAATAACAAATACAGTGTATTTTTGAAAGTATGTATCACATTAATTTCCGGTTCCAGGATGTCATGCCTGGATTTTGACTCAGCAGCCAAAATCTGTTATAAATTTTGTTTTTATGTCTTCTTCCTCAGAAATCTGGCCAGTAACAATATCCAAAATATACCAACTGGAGCCTTCAAGAACCTGGAAAGTGTTGAAAGGATGTAAGTATATCCTTCATAAGAAAATGGTTCCAAACGTTGTGCGTCTCTTTTGCAAGCCTAAAAAATAAACAGTATGTAATATACTGGTATACAGGGTGGCCCAGAAAGAATGCAACACTTACGATCGTTAATTTCTTCAACATCATGGGCAAAATGTCATTGTTGTTACATTTGTTACAACATTCTTTTTTTTCCCGACAAAATGATACCACGATGATCGATTTTGAGTGAGGCTTTTGGATAATAGAGCCATTTTTCTGAGGCAATGATATTTCCGAAATTAGTTTCTTTGTCAACTCCAGCGAACCTCCGAACACCAATTCACACGTTACGGCGTGCCATGGAATAAGCGCGCAGACGGATTACAGGAATGCCTCGCTTTGATACGAAAAACAACGGTAAGGTATGGCTTAACTTTGTCATTGCGACTTGATAGTGCAGCTCAGTCTATGGCACGTTGTTACGCGAGAATATTTCGGTGTTTTGATGATTGCTGGAGTTGAAAAAAAATATCAAATTTGGGAAATTACAATTACCTCAGAAAATAGCCCAAAAGATACCAATCACGGCTTAAAGCCCAAAGTTATAACTTTTAAAAGGATTTTTTTTTTATTTGAAAGCTTAATCCCAAAGGTCGTATCACACAATAACAGATTCCTGAATGTCTTTCTTTTTTGTTTAAATGAACTTAATGAAAAAATCTCCGGGGGGGAGGGGACCCTGAGATTTTCGTCTACTATTCTGACATTATAGCATCCAAATGGTTAATAAAGTGTTAAGGTATCTGAAATAACCTCATCGGAAAGAAAGACTCTGTCATTAACCATGAATTACAATTGTCCTGATCCCTACTGTTTGGTGTTTATAAATTCCTAAGTAACGTACAATTTTCAGATTCACTATGACATGTCCTTCCATAAATATCCTAACGGCAATGAGTCGTGTTGTGCTGTACTCTGAAGAGTGGTGGCAAATGAGCTCCTCTACCTTAATGTGAGTGGTCTTGGATTTAATCTCACTTTCTATTTTCCTGTAATATTGGAATGATTTTTTTTTTTTTTTTTTTTTTTTACACCAGTGTTGTATCCTAAAGCTCACCTAAGAGCCAAATTTTCTTGAAGCCTCGTCTCGGCCTTGGACGCAAGTACCGCAGGCCATACAACTGGTCCTCCATACTTCCTACTTTTTTTGAATCCTAATATTCCTATTTTCCCCTAAAAATCTTTCATTTCCTACATTTTTCCTGGTTTTAGCCAAAAAAAAAACTTTTGCGATACACGTTGGTATTTAATATTTGTTTGGAGTTGAGTAGTCTTTACAGGTTGTTGAGAGTACTGTAACAACCATTTTTACCTGTTATGAAAGAAAATTTGTTTCCGTGGATTTCCACTTTTTGTCAATCTTAATACACATGTTTCACTTATCTTTCGAGTTATTACTCCAAACACTATTTGTATAAATATCATAGTTTTCTCCTACTTTGGTGGATTGCATCCTAATTTTCTCTCCCCCCTTTTTTTGGAGAATTTTGCTACTAATTTTCTCCTACTTTTTCAAACAAGCAGAGTTGAATGCCTAAACTTGCAAAATCCCTGTGGAAAGGTTGTGTTTCGGAGCAGCCTTGGTCTCGGAAACTGTGGTCCTAGATGCAACACTCCTTTCAGGAGATAGAGCTTGAGGAAATATATCTGATATCGCAATACATCAAATTTGGTGATTTTTCCCCTTCATTATCTATCCACAAAAAAATACTATTTTTTCCTGTGACAAAGAGGCGTTGTATTAATGTTGTCCCATATGTAAATACGTACCAAATTTACGTTACAATGGTTCACAAAAAACGGCCATAAAATGGAAAAGTACCCAACCAAATGTGTAATCTTTCATTAATTCTCCTTTTTTCCTTCATTCTTTCCTTTCCTTCTTTTATTTGTCTATCTTTTGTTCATTCTTTCTTTTATTCTTTCATTTTTCTTTCTGCCTCTTTCTGTCTTTTGCCGTCCTTTTCTTTATTTCATCGGTTCCGGTATTCTTCTTGCTATTTGTTTCTATCATTATCTTTCTCTCTTTCCCTTTCTATCTCTTTTTCTTTCTCTTCATTCATTCTTGGTGTCTTTATTGTTCCTTCTATCTTTTTCTTTTCTCTTTATTTTGACTTTCTATTCTCGATCTCCCTTTTTGCTTTTTTTTCTGTATTTCTTTGACTTGTTTTCTCTTTTCACTTTTTCTTTCTCACTTTGTTTTCTTCATTCCTTGCTTTCTTTCTTTTGTTCTCTACCTCTACAGTGTTTCAAAAAATAATTGAGCAAGTCGAAAGCGCCCTCTTTGGTAATGAGAGGAACATTTTTGTGACGTGATGCTTACATTACCATCAAGGGCATAGTCTTAGCTTTCAAATGCCGTTTATTCTTTTCAGTTTGCTTGTATTTATCCTGAGATATGTTCAGTTAACAACGAAAAGGTAAAATCGCAAAATTGTGCCACTTTTACTACAATCAATTATAGCATCAGGCCTTCGTCCCGTAAAAGTGACACAATTGTGATTCCCCCCTTTTGTTGTTTACAAGATATCTCGAGATCAAAACAAGCAATTTGAATGGATTAAACAGCATTTGAAAGCTAAGACTTGGTCCTTGACGTTGATGTAAACATGTCACAAGATTATTTTAAACTGTCAGAGAGGGCGCATTTCACTTGTACAATTTTTTTGAGACGTACTGCAGCATATCTTGAAAAATTGTGGAAGTAAAAAGTGCCCTCTTTGGCAATTACAAAATACTCTTGTGACATGACGCTTACATCAACATCAAGGGCAAAGCCTTAGCTTCTAATTGCCATTTGTTCTGTTCAATTCACTTATTTTAATCTCGAGATATCTTGTAAATAACAAAAGGGTGGAATCACAATTGTGCTACTTTTACAAGGGATTGTAGTAAAAGTGGCACAATTGTGATTTCACCCTTTCCTATTTAAATAAAGATATCTCAAGATTAAGACAAGCAAATTGAACAAAATTAACGGTATTGGAAAGCTCAGACTATGCTTTTGACGTTGCTGTAAGCATCATGTCACAAGAGTACTTTCTAATTGCCAAAGAGGGCGCCTTTCACTTGAGACACACTGTATATGTTTGATTTAAGAGGAACAATCAAAATATATATTGTCAGAGAACCCAGTGTTGGTGATGCGTATTTGTGCTGAAACTAGGCCCATATGTGTGAAGTTGTGAACACTCTATAAACTGCATATCTGATCTGTGTGCACGCCTATAATGCATGCCACAAAATTGCAGTTTGTACATGCGCAACAATAAAGATTTTATGTAGAGTCATTACTTTAGTTGCTGGTCTCGGGCTGGTCTCGGCCGAAAAATCCGAGACCAGAAGGTTCAAGACCAAGACCAAGAAAACCAGAGGGTTCAAGACCGAGACCGAGGCCAAAACCGTGCAAACCTGTCTCGAGACCTCCCAACACTGCTTGATTGAGTTTTCATTTACATGTGTTTATGGATGCCGCTCGTTGTTCACAAATTTCCTACACATTTGCACCGTAAAGGCTTATTAATCAGAAAATTCTGAATTGCACAGTATTTGGTCTTTCAGAATAATGAGCCGTTTAAAAAACAAAATCTTCAGAAAAACAATGTGTAACCCTATATGGGTGTTCCCACTATTCAGATCTTGTGTTTCCTAATCCATTGTGCATGAAAAGCTATCATATTGTATCATGCATATATTATACTGCCTCTAAAGTGTAGTGAATCATAGATACTTTTAGTCTGATTTTCAGACTCCGCCCCGGTGAATCAGCCGGAGGAGACAGGTTTGGCTGTAATTGATTCCAGAATAATGGTCTGGCAGTCAGACTAAGTGTAACAATGAACTGAGGTTATTGTACCAGCAGAATTTTTCTTGATAAATATAGCACGCCATCGATCTATGTTCAAAAGGCCAACGTCGGTATATCCAGCATGATGTGTATGGACTTGCTGTAGTTGAAATTTAAAGGCTTCCTATGTACACGTACCTTCGGTAAGCCAAAGGGCACAGACTGTTAGTGTTGAATGAATTGTTCCACTTAGGGGAGATATAGAGACGACTAGACTCTTTGTTGTCTGCAATGAACCATCAGAATCCATTCTTTTTATATTCACGTATCAATATAAACTGTGACTTGTATCAGAGGCGGCGCCTATAGGTGAAATAGGAAGGTAAAAACTCTTGGTGGGCCAAAAATATCATAAACATGTAAATTTCATGAATTATACGTCAGTAAAAACGCTGTGATTTTTTTTATTTTATTCTGAATATTTCAAGCGGGGGCGGGAGGGCGGATGCAGCCACCCCCTCCCCTTGCCACCCCCTAGCACTGCCCAGACCTGTAAAATTGCAAATACTAGTATATAATTATGGTACTAGGTATTAAAATAAAACTTGTTAATTTTGGTATTTAATAACACAAAAACTATACACCAGATAATACTGGCATGAGTACGAGTTACTGCTGAAGAGTGGACATTTTTGTTGGAGGTGATTTCAATACGATATCAATAATAATTTTTATGTAATTCATGCTTATTCAAAAAGTCAGGGTTCAGATTTTGCTCAATATCCAACCCCCTGTACAAAACTAAAACTGTATCAAATGGTGTGTGTGAGAAGTGTGTGCCTTGTCCACACACAATAACAATAGACAATGGCTGTGCATATCCCACTTTGGAAACTCTGGAATGCGGTATTCTCATCCAGGTCTAGGGTAGATGTATGCTTGATTAATATTCATTAGAAATCAGCCTGGCCGGTGGTAGTCTCAATGAAAGGTGAACATGTATGGGTAAGATGCAAGCATGTGTTTCTATGCTTTGTCATACAGTACTAGATTTTGCCATTCAAGCTAACAAACATTATTTTTCAGTGTTACCATCAATCATGGATTTCCTTGTTCTTCTTAATCATGTTTATAATTAAATTACATCATTATCAGCAGCATCGAAATAATTATTTTGATTGTATGGAATCATTTCTCTACACTTCCAATCCATTGAATACATTTAAAATGCATCTTCAGGGCACGAAGTTTGATTTCCTTGTGAATAAAGACTAGAATTGGCCAGGCTACTTTCTTGATGAATATAATATAATGGATATATAATGGATATTGAGTAAAATCTGAACCCCAACTTTTTAAATAAGCATGAATTACATAAAAATGATTATTGATATCCTATTCAAACCACCTCAACCAAAAATATCCACTCTTCAGCAATAACTCATCTGCATGCCAACATGGTGTATGGTTTTTGTGTTATCAAATACCAGAATTGACGAGTTTTATTTTTAGCACCTAGTATTATTAGTGATTCCCAAGCAGTTTTCCCACTAGAAAGCATGAGAAGGGAATTTCTTTCAGATGGAACCGTGTGTATTTTGTTTTCAAAAGTAACTGAATATATATGGATTTTCTATCTTTTACTCTGTAGCTGCCGCATGTACAAGTTATCTCCTTATTGTTGTATAAAAAGTCTGGAAATATATTTTTTGTTTGTTTTATTGGCTATGTGTACATACTCGGGGGTCAATTAAGGATTTTCTAAAGGGAGATAGGTGATACCAGCATTTTGAGGAGGGAAGGGTGTTGACATTTATTTTTCTCGTTTCCATACCCTCCCTTTTGTACCAACACAAAGGATGGATGGATCATCTCCCTCTGTGAAATGTACATGTACAGTACATACACATATTCAGCGGAATTACTTCCTTGTTAAATGTCCATGATAATTCTCTGTGAATGACGTTTGTAGGCTATCTCTTCGGCCGAGAAACAAAAGAGCATTAACACAATATAAATATACAACCAGGAGGGCAGTAACGCTTTTGACTTTGTATATTGATAGCTCCATTCTGGTTCTCAACAGGTACAGCGTTAACACCATTCAGATTCTCAGTAGATGATATTCTAACGTTTGTTGCATTTGCTTTTCAGTGATTTCACCAACAACTTACTAGCATCTCTGAGTCCCGGTGCCTTTGACACATTAACCAATCTGACATCCATGTAAGTTAATACAGACTCTTATCAAAGTTGTACACGTGTACAGCGGATATGGAGTTGAGGCCGGCCTTGAGGCCAAATTTTGCCGGCCTTGGCCTCGGACCGAGTCGGTACAAAGTCTGTGGGGAAAAAAATATTTTTCCAGTGGCATTGTGACTTTGAACTGTCGGTCTCGACTCCATCCCTAACAGTAAACCTTTAGTTTGTATAAAGACTGATAAAAAAAATTATATGAGATTTTAGTTAAATTGGTACAAAATTGTCATTCTTAAAAGTTACTGTTCATAAATAATAATATTACTTTGTAACATTTTAGACATTTGTGAAAAAACAACATTAAAACAAGATAATTGAACCAGGCTTTTTGCAGTTTCATCCTGAATGCCCAAGGTTACCTTTCCTTGAAAATCATACAGAATGTGGTAATTTCCAGGTAAAGGTACTCTTAGAATAAAAGTAAGTAAACTATTTTTTGGGTGGATCGCTTTAAATTTTTCTGGGCTAAAATCCAACTGTGCTTGCCAAAAATTGATACAGTTAATTGTGCATCATCTCCTCCAAAATATGCTTTTCTCCAGAAAAAAAATCAAATGTTACCCGCATAAATTATTTGAACACATTTATCCACTATACAGACGATCTAATTTTAATATAACACATATTTCCCTCAGACCCCAGCGTGAGATATCTTGCTCGTAGTCGCCAATAGGTTAAGATCAATGTCCCTTTAAAAAGAGTTTACATGTATAGTGTACATTATTACGTGAAATTTTCATTTGGAATAAAAGGGCACTGACATGATTGAGAGAAATAACAACTGTCTCTCAAATCTCTTGGCTGGAAGGATTTATCTTGAATTTGTTTACTTAAGCCGAAGCAAGCATGAACGTAATAGCATTTTGTTTCTCTCGAGCCCCGTTCAAAAAGAAATAGATCCTACAGAAAACAGATTTGTCTGTCACAAAGCATACTCGTTCAACATGTTGAAGTTATTCTAAAACGAGTCAACTTTTGAATACAAAATTTTCATAGTTTTGCACAGTTTGCTTGATGCTAGAACAGTTTCACCCCAAGTTGAGGACAGGGGCGACGCTGTCAGTAACCCATTGATATTAGGGAAATAAGTGCACTGTCAGTGCCAACATTCAAAGTATACACTGCAAAAACAGTGGTGTTAAAATTACACCAGTCGGTGTTGTGAGAGGACCGCACCAAGGATTTTACACCGGTGTTAAATTCATGGTATTGGTTCAACACTCATTGGTGTTAGTTCAACAGCCTTTGGTGTTATTATAGCACATTCTGTTTGTTATAGCAACAATATTTGGTGTTATATTCAAACTCCTTGGTGTATTTTTAACACCTGCCGGGTGCGGTCCTCTCACAACACCGACTGATGTTGCTTTTGACACCGTAGTTTTTACCTTGTATAAAATATAGCATTACCGTAAACGTAATAATAGTACCACCGCCAAACGAAATTTAAAAGGGGTATATACAGGGTTGCCCAGAAAGAATGCTACACCTGCGATCGCTAATATCTTCAACATCATCTGCAATATGTCTTTGGTTTTTGTTTCAGCGATTAGAACATTCTTTTTCCAACAATATGATACCATGATCATTGATTTTGAGTCATTCGTTTGGGTCCTGAGGCCATGTATTTTCCCAAATTTGCCAATTTTTCATCAGCGGCGGTCATCCGAACACCGAGATATTCTCGCGTCTCGGCGTGCCATACCAGACAAACCGCGATGACAATGGAGATGTATCTCACATCGTCTACCTTATGAAAGTGAGGGCATTCCTGCCCTTTGTCTCGGCGGAGCTTATTCTATGGCACACATAACGTGACAATATTTCGGGGTTCTGATGATCGCTGGAGGTTAAAAAATAGCAAATGTAGGAAATTACATTGCCTCAGAAAAATAGCCCTAAGATCCTAACACCTCAATCAAAATTGATGATCATGGTATCATTTTGTTGGAAAAAGAATGCTCTAACTCATGGAATAATCACCAATGACATTTTGTGAATGACTCTGAAGAAATTAATGATCACATGTGTAGCATTATTTTTGAGCCACGCTGTATAAGTATTAATTAGCCTACGGTTGGGCGGTTGGGCAGTCGTTCCGTTGCAAATATTGCAGTTCGAACTACTTCCTCAAACGCTTACCAAAGCTCATGAAATCTGCCTCACGGGTAAAGATGTGCAATTTTCCAAATGTGTCAGAAACTGCGTTGCCCTGGTACCAGCATATGTTAGAAACTGCGTTGCCATGGTAATGGCATATTGTGGCACTAAATCATGTAACGATCTTGCGGATCAAACTACTTCCTCAGTTTTTGACCAATGTTCATCAAGTATTGTGACAAACATTAGTCTTGGGGTAAAATGTGTCAGACATTGTTTGAAGGTGTCGAAATCTGCATTGCCATGGTAATGGCATATTATGGCAATAAATCAGAAAAAAAAAACATTGGGGATTCAACTACTTCCTTAGTTTTTCACCACTTCTGATGAAATTTGGCTTACACATGGTTTTTAGGGCAATGATGTGCAGATCTTTTTTTAACATGATGGAAACTGCATTGCCATGGTAACAGCATTATGACAATAAGTCAGGAGTATGATGGGGTGGAGTTATTAAGCACCTTTAGTGATATTTATAGTTTAATATGTTTTTTTTTTCTTTACAGAAACTTGCAAAATAATGTTCTTCTGTCAGCTCTTGATCAGAACAGCCTTGACACATCGTTCCGAATCTACGAGAAATGTTTGTGTTGTTTTGTTTTATTTCCCATAGTCATAAATAGAATTAATACAAAGCATCAAAATATTTTACAATTTAAAAATTCTGCAATACTACGGCGGATAGCCATTTCAGCGGCATTTACAGAATGCCACTGATTCTTCCATGGGGTCCGACATTGATGTAAAGTACAAGATGTTATAGCATAACGAAAAAAAAAATATATATTTAAAATAAATAAGAAGAAAAACAACTACGACACACCAATAACAACAACTATAACAATTCAAAGAAAACTAAACGAAACGAAATATATACAAAAATGTAAGCTACGCATTACAATAGTTGCCAAATGCATGTTTACACACGTGCATTGGAGTGCCATTGCCATGTTATCACACATCCATTGGAATGGAAGGTGTCGTGTTTTATTTATTCATTTATTTTATTTATTATTTATTTATTAAAACATATCTATACAGGATTACAGATCAGTTGCGAACTTGTTTTACGTCAAGGATCCTGTAGTAAATGTTACAAAATAAAAAACAGGCGCGGTTCTAGAGCAAAAATTTTAGGGGGCTACAGGGGGGCTTGACGGAAACATGCGAGGGGAGCGAAGTGACCAAGCGGGGGAAGGGTGAAAATAATGCAATCGAAAAGACGTGATTCTTGGCATGGTAAATAAATATTTTAAAGGTATGTTTTATGAAGATTATTAGGGATTATTTTCAAAAGATTACAGGAAGTATGTGAAAATTGTAATTGGGCAGTGATACTTGGGAGCGAGCGAAACCTTCGAACGGGGGGAGGTTGTTGGAGGGGGAATACCCCCTCCCACGGTAGGAACTTGTTGAAAATACGCATAGAAAATATGTTTTTCTAGACACATACTTTTGGCAATGATATATTTTATCAAGATTACGGATTGGGAAGTCATACTTGCGAGGGAGCGAAGCGACCGAGCGGGGGGAGGGTGTGGGAGGGGGTATACCCCCTCCCATGGTAGAAACATTTTGAAAATACGGATGGAAATGACTTGATTCTGGGCATGGTAAATAAATATTTTAAAGGTATGTTTTATCAAGATTATTAAGGATTATTTCCAAAAGATTACAGGAAGTACATTCCTGCTCATAATTATGAAATATTTTGTTGATACTTGAGTTCTTTCTCTTATATCGTCCAAAATTTTCAAGGTAAGTGTTTGTTTCACAAAAATGCAGTATGTGAAGCAATTTTTGGATTTCATGAGATGACTTAAGTAAATACTAAAATGCATTTGAGCGCAATAACAATTATATATTTATTTTTTTAAAAATCCACCAAAAATCATGAAAAAAGTATTATATTAAGGTAATTAAAAAACAACACAAAAAACTGTATATATTTTGTCACTTTTGTCACTTTTGCCCCCCCCCCCCAATCAAAAACATGGATCGACGCCCCTGGGCGGGAGACGGGTGAGGGATGGGGAATCCACGGCAAGAAATTTTTGAAATACACGTAGCAAAGACATGTTTCTACGCACAGTAAATACATATTTTGAAGGTATATTTATGAAAACTATTATTGGGATTGTTGTATTTCAAGAAGATGAACAGTAAGTAAGACTATGTGAAAAAAGGTAAATGGGTAGTCGAGGGAGCGAAGCGACCGAGCAAGCGTAGGAACTTTTGAAAATATGTAATAACAAGACGTGTTTCTGGGCATGGTAAATACATATTTATAAAGTCTTATAACTTCTTTCTATGAATATTTAATCTTTGCTAGATCGCTTTAGTTTATTTAT
>JZLH01S0325788.1:28993-41728 GCA_001188425.1 Eucidaris tribuloides | reverse complement strand
GGGGTCAGTTGAAGGATTCTTTAATCAAATAATAAATTTAATTTAATCACCCAATTTAATTAACTACACAAGAATTATGATACTGTGATTAAAAACTTACAATATGACTTCTTTCATAACAATGTTGTACGTAATTAATCCATTAAACTCGCATTAAACACGGAAAAATGTAATTTTGCAGCAACACTGTAATATGTAAATTATATGCAAATTGCAACTGGTTTTTAACTGGTAATCTCGAAAATATGCAAAATATATGTCCTTGCCATTTTTTTTTTAATTATTGTAATGATATTGTATAATATTTTATCCATAATAAACATTATAGATACATTTCCTTCAGCTAATAATTCCAAATATGAATTATGCAGAGTGTCTTTTTTCATAGCTGGAACCATTTAAACAACATTTGATTGGATTCAACTGGGACCAGTAGATGTACTGGATTCAACTGGGACCAGTAGATGTACTGGCTTCAACTGGGACCAGTAGATCTACTAGTTTCAACTGGGACCAGTAGATGTACTGGTTTCAACTGGGACCAGTTAAGCTGGTTTCAACTGGGACCAGTTAAGCTGGTTTCAACTGGGACCAGTAGATGTACTGGATTCAATTGGAACTGTCAACCAGTAACTAAAGATAATGTAACACTTAAGGAACATGTGTATATGAATATTATGAAGCAAACGGTTTAATTTAAACGATTTCCGGTGCACAGTATGTCGAGTCAAATTGATCGACAAAGCTGACTTTGTTGTTTTCAGTTGTAATATTTGAAAAAGCAATCTGATTGTGATTTCACACTCGGCACTGAATGCTGTATTAGCATCGCTATTATTCGCAAAAGCATATACATTACTTTGTTGCAATTGCTTTAATACGTTTCTTAAATTAAACGTTATAGATTCACACTTTCTGAGGGGGAGCGAACAATCGCTCAAGGTTGTGTTAATGAGATTAGTACAAACCAGTCATATTGTACAAAAGTCTACATGATTTTTGAATGCTACGCGGAAGTCGTTTGTACGTTTAAGATTTGAAATATCAATGCCAATAAACACATTATTTTGTTTAAATTCGCATGTTCGTTGGCATTCTCTGTTGTCGGCCTTTTAAGAGATTGGTAAGCATATGGACGTAAACGTAGAGAAGGCTCAGGGACTCCATTTTCATCCAAAATTCAATCTTCAAGCATTTCGAACTTTTGCCGCATTTCGACGGAGGCGGGTCTGAATGCTGGGGCGAGTCAAAATAATAATAATTAATAAACCGTACACGATATCTATTGTGTTTTGATGTTTCTGATTAGGAAGAAACTTTAAGCTATTTCGCCTTTTCTTATTTTAGCTATGTGAACCGAGTGTTTCCTGGAACGGAGAAGATTTTCCTTGCGATTCCAGAACGGTGGCTGTCTCAAATAATCCTGGATTCATATATACTGCACATGCCATAACGGTTTACGTGCATCTTTGGATAATGAGTGGAAGGACTTGGTACGGTATGTTCTCTTTTTTTTTAGTAGATCCTTGTTGAAGGCATCAGGAATGAATCTCGGATTAAAAGTCGCAGACCTCACAATGGCCGTAAACTGTCACAGTAACTAACAGATCATGTAACACTTAAGGAACATGTTGTATATGAATATTATGAAGAGGCAACGGTGTTAATTATAATACGGATTTGCCGGTGCATCAGTATGTCGAGTCAAATTGATCGAAACAAAGCTGATTTGCTTTACAGTTACATTGTAGACAAACAAATTGATTGTGTTTCCACACTCCGCACTGGAATGCTGTTATTAGGCATCTCTTTATTCGCAAAACGCATATACGGCATTACTTTGTTGCGAATTTGCTTAAGATAGTTTCTTTAAATTTAAAGCGAGCTTATAGATTCAGCAAACTTTCTGGGGAGGAAAATTCGCTCAAAGTTGTGTAATGAGATTATACAAACAGTCCGCCCAATATATTGTCAAAAAAGGTCTACATGATGTTTCTGTAATGCAAGGTCGAAGTCCGTCTGTTACGTTTGAAGATTGAAATATAATGCGCAGATTTTTTTATCAGAATTTTTTTTCACACACGTATTTTGTTAAATTCGCATGGGTCGTTGGCATTCTTGTTGTCCCTTTTAAGAGATTGGTTACCATATGGACGTAAAGCGTAGTAGAAGGTAGAGAAAGTATTTTCTTTTAAACTGTCCAACCAAAGAGTAGAAATAGACCAATTATAACAGAATTAGACGTTAATTACAAACATTAGATCTTAGGCTGGTGGTCACACAATACAAATTTGGCCTGCTCGGCAGCGCGGGCGGTGAGTTTTTCAGCCATATTTCGGCCTGGTCACCGACGGCAGCCAGCAGGATCCGCTGGTTTTTAGGTATCGGTCGGGCGCCGCTGAAGTTTTTGCGACAGTTTAAAATTCTGACGGCGGCTGCTCGATTCACTCGCTTCAAAAACACATCCCGTTACCGGGCGGGCGCGCCGCTGGCACTGACCTAATCGAGTGGTCCGCCGTCGATAGCTGATTTAGTTTAATAGTATAGGTCTAAGCATTTTGTGGAGCTTCAAGTTAAAAATTGTCGAACTGTGATACGTGAGCTACATTAATAAGTGTTCAAATGGACAATAAACACCTCTAATACCGAAAGTTTGAAAGTTATGGAGGCCCCTGGCATGGTATGCATGAATAATCAGCAATTAGGTACTCCCGATAAAAATTAGTTAGATCTACACAACAGTATTTCTATGGAGGAAATGGCAGGTAGAATCTAGTCAACTTGAGTTGTTGTAGATTTCATTTCGGTAAAAGCATGCTAAATCATCACTTTGAAGTTAGAATTTTTGAGGGCTTCATTTTGAGACCTTAGCCAAGACACTTCGAGAGATTATGGGGCTCACACTTTTTAAAATGTGGTCAATGTTAGCCCGTGGTTTAAAAGTCAAGAAACCGCTAAATCAAAGGCTGTTCGAAGGGTTGTAATCCGGTCACCTCACTGTCGCGCGAACGGTTGCCGCTGCGGATCGTGTTGTACGAGGCCCGGTGATTTAAAATTGGTCGGTATTCCGGATGGTGCTGCTCGGCGCCATGCCCGGATATAGCTAAGGCAGCTTCCTCAGCGCGCTCTCACAAGAAAACAGATCAGCTTATTTTTTTTCGACGAGGTTCCAAACAAGGCCAGCATGCATTTGTTACAGTTTCATTGAACGTAGAACATGCCAAAAAGTACAGGAGAAAACCAAGGGATCAGGGGAAAAACACTGTATTCTCAATGGCCAGTGGGGCAGCCACATAAATAAAACAAGGTTGTCTGTGAAAAAAATCCCGGAGGAGCCCAATGGTCCGCCACCAGTACTCCTTTATACCTGCAGGGCCCTGCCGCTCACCGGCGGGCTACCGGCCGATTTCTACCGGCGGTGGGAGACCGCCAAATCACCTGATGATCGGTGAACACCGTCCGGGAATCGGTTAGTAATCAGTCGGTCACTGCCCGGTCGCAGCGTGGAGAAGCTCCCTTGATTTTGTTTTTACCTAATTGGTTGGTGACCGACAGGATATGGATAGGCCGCCGCCCGAACATTGCTAGGGCTTTACAACCCGTTCAACATGCTCCAAGAATGGCTGGGCAATGCCTAAGGCTATGGTCACCAAGGATTTACAAAACGACAGGATTGGCAGCAAAGGCCAGTTTCTTTGTTGTGCATTGAGCCAGGTCTGCCACGGCATTGAAATGCAAATTATGTTCGCAGATGCGTAGAACTTCACGGAACAGCCACACGAGTGCTACTGCGCACGCTCACAATTTCCTTCAACTGACCACAAAAAATGAATATGATAGATTACACATAACAGATAAGGCCACCCATTTAGCATATGTACCCTACCCCCCCCCCATTATGAAGTTAACAAATAAACGGGATTCAATACAATTACAGTAATCAAACTGATAGTTTATGTAATATATGAAATACGCTATCATAAAATTCATTAAATTTGACATTGATATTATTTGCTATTTCTTTGCTTACTTTCTTGAGTTTTTTTTTCGAAAGCCTAAATACAAAACAATTCCTTGCGTGCCGTATTAACTATAATGGGGTGGGCTCTTATACACATGTCAATGGATGGGCTACATTATATAGTCACCTTTATATATATAGCGTATTGTAATATATTCACAATAAACTATTCAGTTTGATTTACGTTAATTGTATTGAATCCCGCTTTATTTGTTAACTTCATAATGGGGGGGGGGTAGCGGTACATATGCTAAAATGGGATAAGGTGCGCCATTACTGTTATGTGTAATCAATCATATTCCATTTTTTGTGAGTCAGTGAAGGAAATTGTTGAGCGCTGCGCAGTAGCACTCGTGTGGCTGTTCCGTGAATCTACGCCATCTGCGACATAATTTGCATTCAATGCCGTGGCAGACCTGGCCTCAATGCACAACAAAGAAACTGAGCCTTTGCTGCCATCCTGTCGTTTGTAAATCATTGGTGACCATAGCCTTAGGCATTGCCCCAGCCATTCTTGGAGCATGTGAACGGGTTGTAAAGCCCTAGCCTGTTCGGGCGGGCCTATCCATTATCCTGTCGGTCACCAAACCAATTAGGTAAAACAAAATCAACGGAGCTTCTCCACGCTGCGACCGGGCAGTGACCGACTGATTACTAACCGAGTCCCGGACGGTGTTCTCACCGATCATCAGGTGATTTGGCGCGTCTCCACCGCGCGTAGAATCGGCCGTAGCCCGCCGGTGAGCGCCAGGGCCCTGCAGGTATAAAGCAGATACTGGGGCGGACCATTCGGCTCCTCCGCGGATTTTTTTCACAGACAACCTTTTTTATTTGATGTGGCTGCCACACTGGCCATTAGAATACAGGTTTTCCCTGATCCCTTGGTTTTCTCCTGCTATCTTTCGCCATTACATCCGCCGTAAAAAATCTAGCTGTTGTTTCTTGTGGAGCGCACTGAGAGCTGCCTTAGCTATTATCCGGCTATGCGCCGAGCAGGCACCATCCGGATACCGACCAATTTTAAATTCACGCCAGTGCCAACCGATCACAAGTAATGCCCTTTATGACTTTTTGCCAAATGATTGATTGCTAATTACGGCTTTCGTGAGAAGTGTGGAAACACATATCATATTTCTTTCTAAATTGACCTTAAACAACGCATAAAGTTACCTTTCTTGATCATTTGGTCTTGACATACAGTGCACCGGAAAATCATTTTACTTAAACCTTTTTGCGACTAATATCCATCTTAATATTTTCCTTAAACATGTTAAGTGTTACATTATCTTTGGTTACTGATGACAGTTCGCATGGGGCAGGCGTCTGAATTTTTTTCTCGAGATCATTCCGTTGCCATCGAACAATTAACCGTTTACTTGCCGAATATAGTTACATACCGTTACAGTCATTCCAGTTATTATCCAGTGCGCTAACCGTTATTGCCATGTGCAGTTATATGCATCCAGGATTATTTGTACAGCCACCGTTTCTGAATCGCGAAGGAAAATCTTCTCCTGTCCCGGGAACCACTCGTTCACATCTAAATTAAAGCCAAAGAAAATATTCAATTTCTTCCTAATCAGAAACACAAGCGCAATAGATCGGGGTCCTTAGGCCATATTCTAAATGCTCTGAAGCATATTTCCATTATTTTGTTTTATTTATATATCATTTTAGGCTACGTCACAAACAAAGCGGCGACCGCCCGATTTATAGCTCTCGCGGTCCGCCGCTGGAATTTAGGCATCGCCATTGGCGGAGGCATGTCGGGCGGCGCCCTGTCGAACCCTGTTCGGTCACCAACCAATCAGGGTAAAAACTTAGCAAAATCGAGGAACTCTCCGCGCGCGGACCGGCAGTGTGCCGCTTGATTTACTAACGAATTCCGGACGGTCTCACCGATCATCAGGTGATTTGGCGGTCTCCACGGCCCATCGCGCGCATTTTTAAGAAATTGCCGGTTACCCGCCGGTGATCGAGCAGGACCCTGCAGGTAGAAAGGAGTACTGGCGGCAGGACCACAGGGCTCCTCCGGGATTTTTTTCACAGACAACCTTGTTGTTATTTATGTGGGCGCCCCACTGACATTAAGATACAGCGTTTTTACCCCCTGATTCCTGGCTTTTCTCCTGTACTTTTGGCATTTCTATTCAATGAAACTGTAACAAATGCATGTGGCCTTTTGGAACCTCGTCGTAAAAAAAAATAGCTGTTGTTTCTTGTGGAGCGCGCTGCAGGAGTGCCTTAGCTATATCCGGACATGCGCCGAGGCAGGCACCATCCGGATACCGACCAATTTTAAATCACCGGGCCGTACCAACCGATCTCCGCTAGCGGCAACCGTTCGGCGCAAGTGAGGTGACCGGATTACAACCTTCGACAGCTTTGATTTAGCGGTTTTTGACTTTTAACACGGGCTAACATTTGGGACCACAGTTTAAAAATTGTGAGCCCCATAATCTCTAGTTGTCTTGAGCTAAGCGTCTCAAAATGAAAGCCCTCAAGCAAATTCTAACTTCAAGTGATGATTTAGGTGCTTTTACCGAATGAAATCTACAACACTCAAGTTGATAGATTCACCTGCCCATTTCCTCCATAGAAATTACTGTTGTGTAGATCTAACTAATTTATTATCGGGCAGTACTATTGCGTATTCATGCCATACCATGCAGGGGCTCCATAACTTTCCAAACTTTCGGTATTAGAGGGTGTTCTGCTCCTTGAACACTATATTATGTAGGCTCACGTATCACAGTTCGACATTTTTTAACTTGAGCTCCACATGCTTAGCCTATTACTTTAAAACTAATCGCTTCACGCGGACCACTTCGATTAGGTCAGTAGCCAGCGGCGCCCGCCCGGTTAACGGGTGTGTTTTTGAAAGCGAGTGAAATCGAGCAGGCCGCCGTCAGAATTTTAAATCTGCTCGGCAAAAACTTCAGCGGCGCCCGACTCGCGTACCTAAAAAACAGCGGATCCTGGGCGGCTGCCGCTCGGTGACCAGGCGAAAATTGCGCTAAAAACTCACCGCCCGCGCTGCCGAGCAGGGCCAAATTTTGTATTTGTGACCACAGTAAGATCTAATGTTTGTAATTATACGTCTAATTCTGTTATAATTGCGTCTATTTCTACTCTTTTTGGAAGTTTAAAAGAAAATAACTTTCTCTACCTTCTCTCGTTACGTCCATATGTACCAATCTCTTAAAAGGGACAACAAGAATGCCAACGAACATGGGAATTTAACAAAATAATGTTGTTTTGATCTGCGATTATATTTCAACATCTTAACGTAACAGACGATTCGACTTAGCATTCAAGAAACATCATGTAGACCTTTTTGTGACAATATGACTGTTTGTTATAATCTCATTAACACAACTTTCGAGCGATTTTCCTCCCAGAAAGTTGCTGAATCTATACGTTAATTTAAAGAAAACGTACTTAAGCAATTGCACAAAAGTAATTGCCGTATATGTCTTTTGCCGAATAATAGGATGCCTAATACGCATTCAGTGCGGAGTGTGGAAACACAATCAGATTTTGTTTCTAAATGTAACTGCTAAAGCAAATCAGCTTTGATCGATCATTGACTCGACATACCTGTGCACCGGAAATCGTTTTAAATTAAACCGTTTGCCTTTCTAATATTCATATACACATGTTCCTTAAGTGTTACATGTATCTTTAGTTACTGGCTTGACAGTTTTACAGGCCATGTGACGGCGTCTGACTTTTATGCCGAGATATCATTCCTGATGCTGTCAACAAGGATCTACTAAAAAACAATGAGGTAACATACCGTTACAAGTCCTTCCATATTATCCAGTGCGTAACCGTTATGGCATGGTGCAGTAGTTATGAATCCAGGATTATTTGTACAGCCGACCGTTTCTGAATCGGCAAGGAAAATCTTCTACCTGTCCGGGAACACTCGTTCACAGTTCTAAAATAAAAGAAAGGGAAGATGCCTTAAATTTCTTCCTAATCAGAAACATCAAACACAATAGATATCGGTACGTTTATGTATTATTATTATTTTGACTCGGCCAGCATTCAGACCCGCTCCGTCTGAAATGAGGCAAAAGTCGTAAATCATGAAAATTGAATTTGGATGAAAGTGGATCGCCCCCTATTTCTAAGCTTGTCTATGAGGTGATAACTTGGTCCGCTTTTAATGCATTTATGCGAGCGCCAATTAGCATCCGCCGAAAAGTTGGGAACTTTTCGAGAAGAAATTTCTCGAAAAGGCGTTTCAAACATTTGACACGGGACCGCGTTCGACTTCGCTAGTAAACCATCGCGAGATCCTGATTTGTCAATAAAATTATTGGTTCTGTCCGGCACCTAAACTTGAAGGGGTCGCTTCTGCCCGAGTGGAAGGAGAGGAGAGCGTCGGGTGTGCATGTTACGGTATTCACTTTCATGAAAAACTGCCTGGATTTTTAATGTTATACAATCAGGGCCGTAGGGGGTGCACTGGGTGCACGTGTACCCCCCCCACCCCCCCCGCAGAGCAAAGCGAGTTCGCCCCTGGTAAGCAAATAAGGAATTTTCACCCTTTTTTCTGCTCTTCAACGCTCCTGATCATTGGGCTCCTCGGGATTTTTCACAGACAACCTTGTTTTTTTATTGGTTGCTGCCCACTGGCCATAAGAATACAGCGGTTTCTGTTCCCCTGATCCTTGTCGTTTGGCTCCTGTCTTTCGCATTACATCGGCGTAAAAATCTAAGCTGTTGTTTCTTGTTGAGCGCGCTGAGGAGGCCTTAGCTATATCCGGGCATGCGCCGAGCAGGCACATCCGGGATACCGACCAATTTTAATTCACGGCCAGTGACAATCGATTCACAGTAATGCCTATATGGGGGGGGAAACCTTTTTTGCCAAATGATTTGATTGCTAATTACGGCGATTCGTGGAAAGAAGTGTGAGAAAACAAATCATATTTCTTTCTAAATTTACCTTACAATAACGATAAAGTTACCTTTCTTAATCATTTGGTCTTGATCATACAGTGCACCGGAAATCATTTTAATTTCAAAGTGCTTTTGCGACTTAATATCCATGGTAATATTTTCCTTAAACATGTTTAAGTGGTGGTACATTATCTTTGGTTACTGATTGACAAGTTTCTCGGCGTAGCAGGTGCGTGGGTCTCTGAATTTTTTCTCGTAGGATATCATTCCGTTGCCTATCAACAATCTAATCGGTTACTTGGTCATAGTAACATACCGTTACAAGTCGATTCATTATTAATCATGTGTTCTTCGTATACCAGATTGGTCTATGGTGCATTGTTATATGATCTCAGGGGGATTAGTGATCAAGCCACGTTCTGGATCGCTAGTAGTAAATTCTCCTGTCTGTGGGTACACTTCGTTCACATCTAATATTAAAGCAAAAGAAAGTATTCAATTTCTCTAATCAGGTAAACTATGCAAAGGCGCAATAGATCGTCCTTGTTTGTTGGTGAGGTCTCATACTTTTAAACTGCCCGAAGATATTTCCATGGTATTCTTGTTTCTATTATATATATTCATTTTAAGGCTACTGGTCACAAACTAAAAGCGGGCGACTGGCGCGCGTATTTATGAGCTTCCGCGGTCGCCGCTGTGAATTTAGCATCGCCATTGCGAGCATGTCGGGCGGCGCCTCTGTCGATTACCCTGCGGTCACAACCGAATTCAGAGTAAAAACTGTAGCAAAATCGAGGAACTTCTTCCGTCGCCGGGCGGACCGCTGCAGTGCCGACTATTACTATCCGATCTCCCGGACGGTCTTCCATCCGATCATCAGGTGATTTGGCGTCTTCTCCACCTGTCCATCGCGCGATTTTTAAGAAATTGGCCGGTTAGCCGCGTGATCGGCAGGACTCTTGCAGGTATAAAGGAGTACTGGCGGCAGACCACAGGGCTCCTCCGGTGATTTTTTTACAGGTTACAACCTTGTTGTTATTTATGTGGTGCGCCACTGCCATTAAGATACAGCGTTGTTTCCCCTGATTCTTGTTTTTTCCTGTAGCTTTTGGCATTCTATTCAATAAACTGTAACAAATGCATTGCCTTTTTGGAACTCGTGCGTTAAAAAAAAATAGCGTGTGTTGCTTGTGAGTGCGCAGCTTGGAGGATGTGCGCTTTAGCTTATATCCGGGCATGCGCGAGCAGCATCATCCGATACCGACCAATTTATAAAAAATTCACCGTGGGCCAGTGACAACCGATCTCGCAGCGGCAACCGTCGGTCGACACTGAGGGGGGTGACCGGATTATCAACCTTCGACAGCTCTATTGAGTTATAGCGGTTTTTGACTGTTTAAAGCCACGGGTCTGTGCTAACATTGACCACAGGTTAAAGTTGTGAGCCCCTCCATAATCTCTAGTGTCTTTTGGTAAGCGTCTCAAAATGAGCCTCTCTAAAAAATTCTACTTCAAAGTTGCATGATTTAATGCTTTGGTAACCTGAATGATAATGCGTACAAGCACTCAATTGGACTAGATTCATCCTGCCCATTCTCCATTGAATATCTGGTGTGTAGATCTAACGTATTTTGAGGTCGGGGGGTGGTTGAGTACTAAGTTGCTTATTCATGCATTCCCATGGCCGGGGCCTCCCATAAGCTTTGCCGAAACTGTTTCGTATTATGGGGGGGTGTTTATTTTGTCCATTTGAAGGCACTTGGTCGAGTGCTAGCTCCGTATGCACAGTTTCGACAATTTTGTTGACTTAAGCTCCACGATTGTTTGGCCTATAACTTTAAACGTAAGATCGTTCGACGGCGGGCACTCGATTGAGTCAGGTTGGCCCGAGGGCGCGCGGCGCGTCGTGTAACGGTCTGGGATCTGTGGTTTTTTGGAAGCGAGTGGAAATCTAGCAGGCGCGTCAGAATTTACCTGTGCGCTAGAACTTCTAGCGGCGCTCCGTACTCTATACCTAAACCAGCGGGTATCCTGGGACGGCTGTCGCTCGGGTTGACCAGGTGCGGAAATTGTTGGCAAAAAACTCACACGCCCGTGACTGCGAGCAGGCCAAATTTGTATTTGTGACCACAGCCTAAGATCTAAATGTTTGTAATGATACGTTAATTCTGTGTATAAGTTGGTCTTATTTCTGACTGCTTTTTTGGATGTTTAAGAATACTTTCTCGTAGCGGCTGTGCTCATAGTTTGTCATATCTACGCAATCTCTTAAAAGGCGAGCAGACAGAGATGGCAACGAGCATGCGATTAAAATAAAGTGGTTTGATCGTGGCGATATTATGTTCAAATCTGTGAACGGGAACAAGCGACTTCGCGGGTTAGCATCAAGAGAACTCATTGTAGACGCTTTTGGGTGACATTGGACGTGGGTATTAGAATCTCTCGTTAACACGAAGCTTTGGCAGTGAGGTTTTCTCCCCAGAAAGTTGTGAATCGATAACGTTTATGTTTGAGAAGAAGACGTTTTAAAAGGCAATTGCGGCAATCAGAAGTAAGTGCTCTATATGGCTTTTTTGCCGAATAATAGGATTGCTAATTACAGCATTCAGGCGTGCAGTGTGCGAAACACAATCAAGATTATTGTTTCTATAATTTAACTTAACGATAGTCGCTTTGCGATTCAATTTGACTCGACAGACTGTGCCGGAAATTCGTTAATTAAACCGTCTCTTTCATAATATTTCATATACACATGTTCCTTAAGTGATTACTTATCTTAGTTACGGGTTGACAGTTTCCGGATGCAGTCGGTCTGACTTTTTCCGAGATATCATTCCTGGATGCTTCACAAGGGATCTACAAAAAAATAGGTACATACCGTTTACAAGGCCTTCCATCATATCAGTGAATGTCGTAACCGTTATTGCAATGTGCAGTATTGGATCCAGGATTATTTGTACAGCCACCGTTTCTCAGGCAAGTCGCAAGGAAAATCTTCTCCTGTCGTGGGAACCTCGTTCACATCTTAAATAAGAAAACGGAATGCTTAATTTCTGTCCTCAATTCAGAAACATCAAACACAATAATATCGGTCGTTTATTATTATTATTATTTTACTCGGCCATGCATTCAGACCCGCTCGTCGAAATGCTCGGCAAAAGTCTGGTAAATCTTCGAAAATTGAGATTTTGATTGAATGGAAGTCCCCTAGCCTTCCTCTATGTGTTCGTCCAGTTATGCTACCAATCTCTTATAGCGGATCAACAAGAATGCACGAACATGCCGAATTAACAAAATAATGTTGTTTGAGCATCTGGCATTATTTTCAAATCTTAAACGTAACAACGGACTTCGCGTTAGCATTCAAGAAAACATCATGTAGACCTTTTTGTGACAATTATGACTTGTTTGTATTAATCTCATTAAACACAACTTTGGAGGATTTTCTCTTCGCCCGAAAGTTGGAATCTTATAGTACGTTTAATTTAAAGAAACGTGATTTAAAGCATTGCAACAAAGTAATGCCTATATGGCTTTTGCCGAATAACTAGGATTGCTAATTACAGCGATTCAGTGCGGGGAGTGTCTAGCCTGTAGTGTTGGAACACAATCAGATTTTGTTTCTAAATTAACTGATAATCAAAGTCAGCTTATGATCGATCGATTATGGACTCGAGTACTTGGCACCGGAAATCGTTTAAATATACCGTTTGCTTGCTATAATATTCAGTATAACATGTTCCTAATAGTGTATACTATCTTTTAGTTTACTGCCGTTGACAGTTCCAATAATTATTCTC
>JZLH01S0325777.1:0-21121 GCA_001188425.1 Eucidaris tribuloides | reverse complement strand
TCACATAGGCATGATAGGGGTCTATCCAATATCCATTAATCATATTGATAAATCTGTCGGGAATCGTTTTACTTTTTTAAAGACATCACAAAGAAAGACAGCATTCAATGAGAACAACGAACTGACGTGATTTATTTATCGATTTATGTCTTGTATTGTCTAGACTGGACCATAGTCCATACTACTACTACTAGACCCAAATTTCTCAGATCAGTGCACGACTGTTTGCGTTTTCACGTACAGTGAATTAAATTGAATTTACACGTTTTTATTAAAGGTATTAAAAACTATTGGCTAACATTTACCACAGTTAAAAAAAATCTGAGCTACATGATTCCCCATGCTACCATTGTCTTTGATAAGGTCTCAAAATGACGCCCTGAAAAAATTGTATTTCAAAATGATTATTTAGTGGCAATTAGTGCTTTAAAAAAGTGAAAATTGTAAGTTGACCAGATTCACTTGCCCATTTCCTCCCATAGACTTACTGTGTGTACACCTAGGTTAAGTTTTTTTGTTTATTCATGCATAACTTGCCATTGGCAGTGTAACTTTCCAAACTTTTTTATTCTAGGGTGTTTATTTGTCCATATGAACACTACTATGTAGTTCAGATATCAAAATTTGACAATTTTTTAAATTGAAGCTCCACAATGTTAGCCTATCACTTTAAGATGTGCGTGTAGTATAATTGATCTTGAATAAGTTGGATCTAATGCCCAATCAATGACAATGACTCCAATCTATGATCCAAATAATCACAAATTCATATTTTCAACTTCAATACCCGCCATGAAGTGAACATTTGTTGAGTGATAACCAATCGCAATGTTTCGAGTTGGTTCTAGCTACATAGATCTGCATAAGTGATATTTTTTTTTCTCTCTCTAAATATTGCATCGGTCAGTGTTTTGTTTTATGTTTACCATTTCAAATGTACAAACTGACGTTGAGGGGTGACTTGACTGACACTTGCCAACAACAAGCTAAAGCGAATGTAACGACAGACATGCGATTGTAAGGAAATATAGTTAGACTCTATACTATCTAGTTGTCAAAATTCTGCCATAGAACCTGTATTTCATCAATGAGATACAGTAAAATTAATCAAATTGAAATTAAGTTTTCATTTTGAAGTCCGAAAACACAGCGTTCTGATAGTCCACGTCTTTCGGCCTACTTGCTAGGCTAGGTGGAATTTCATCAAACGGATGGCTCCTTGACTTTTTTCTATTTTTTCTTTTTATAGTTGAATTAGTAATTTTCTAAAAATTTGTCTGGTTCACTGCTCCCGAACGAACGGGTAGGCTGCACCTGACTGCAATGTAAACACCTCGGCAAAGTATTCACGTACAAACGCGGGAAATGTACAAATTTCGCGCCATCCTTCTCTGAACAGAACCAAACAAAGACGCGCTGATCTTATTGTATTAAAACAGTGTTTCATCAGCATCAACAAACTTGAGTTGACAATTTAGAGAAGTTGTATCAAGTTAACGTTTGTCGTTATAATGTTTTTGATTTTTTTTAACGTACTGCAAATTTGAAGCGTGAACCATTTTTTGCAGTCCATGTATGTTTAAGAAACATTGACTTTGCATTTCTCAGAGGAATTACGCTCTTTTATCGTTTAAACCCGTCCCAAGGTCATGGACTATATATAATTTTCATTTTGGAATGGCTGTAAAAACGAATAACTGAGAATATTGAGCTGTCATACTCATCATACGCGACAGTCAAAATAATGATTTATGTATAGACCGCTTTTATTCAAGCCAAGGATATAACCGTAGGCTTTACATTTTGGGATGAGTATGCATGAGATCATCACTGTGATCCTAGTCGTGTGGGGGAAATGTACTGGACATCTAAATTACATTTTTCAAACCCAATTATCATTTTACAGCTGGTTCATTTAATTGATTAATCATGTAAATGGTAAAATTAATGTACATATAGTATCCGAGTGACTCATTTACTCACAAAAAAGGGCCACCAGAACTTGTTAAGCGTACCGTTAAATTCTATGATGTTGGAAAGGCTATGTATAAGGTCAAGAACACCACGCGTCAATTAACTGACACGGACGGATTGTTTTCTCATTTTCTCCGGGTATGACCGTGGGAGAGAAAGTGAATTGCATCATCTGAGTGATAACCACACCCAATCGATCTGCTAAATGTCTCGAAATTACGACGTATATTGATCGTTATTTTGATATTTTTTAATGTTTATACTCTGGATACTCTGTAATTTGTTAGTTTGTTTTCGTGAAATTTATTTAGAGTCCATATACTCCTATTTCATTTGATCTGTCAAAACTCAGAACAATATCAAAATTATTAGAAGAAATTTAACTGAGGTTTAGTGTGTTCTTGCATGGAGGTAGATGTGTGTCGAGTATTAATTATTGATTTGTGTGTTTGTATGATTATGTGTCTGTGTGAGGAGTATACCTAGGTTTGTGTGTGTTTGTGCGTTTGTCTGTGACTCTGTGTGTGATCTGTGTAGGTGTTTTTTATAAACAGATTCACTGTATGTAAATACCATACTGTGTAATGTGTAGGTCCCCGGCCCTACTATACAGTCTGCAATCCGTAGACTAGTCTGAATTTCAGACCTCCCCTGCGAAGCAGGGGCCTTCCGCGGATACATACGCGGATGGATACAGGTTTGGCTGTAGATTCCAGAATAATGGTCTGGCAGTCAGACTATCCGTAGACATGCTTTTCTGACTCTTACTGGTTATGACGTAATATTGGTCAATTAGAATGAATATTCGCTAAGCGTACAAAGGGTACTCGTAGTACATGTACTTCATAATCGTCTCACGATGGAAACAAATTACTTCCTAGTGATTCCCTTTCTCTGTACAGTGGCGATTAAACTGACCAGTCACCGTTTCATTGAAATTCTGTCTGCAAACTCTGCATGCATGAGAGATTATTTCCTACTTGACTCGGGAATAAAAAACAAGAAAAAAAAAAACAATCGTAATTGTTGGTACAAAAAATGCTGAAATTACAGAACACGAAATACATGCGAAATTTATGAAATCGGGTGGCTTTTGATATGATTAAAATACTGCGTCCCGTTTGTTTTGGAATATAGGCTATGTGATTCAGTGAGAAGAATTGAAATTGAGCTTATGCAGTATGGAATAAACAAGGATTTAAAGAAAATCACCAAATGAAGTTGGAGAAATGAAATCAACAAATTTGTTTTTATCCGATTTGATTTATATTCATTACAGTGAATGAAACAGCATTACAAGTCGGATCTGGCATGCACGTGGATACGTCGTGCCATATTTGTTGTAGTACGTACACTGACTCCACGTGGTTTTGTTGATGACTCAATGAAAGTGGATGGAGTAATTTTGACTGCGCCATTGGCTTTCACGGTTCACTGCTCGCATTATTGCATCAGCCATTGGCATTTCCACTGTTTCCGCATTGTTTGGACCTACCTATTTGGCGCGCGCGCGAGATCGTAATGCTCTCAGAGTCATTTTGTAAACAATAACAAAATGTGCACGTGCTTGTAGTATTCGCATTATCCCACGGTATCTTGGGCCGGACTTGTGATACTCTTTCCCATTTCCTTGTACTCATGCCGGTACTCATGTTGCGGAATCATGTTGTCAGTCAGACGCAAATCTGTATCAAAACTGGCTTAGTTTTCAACTTTTCATGATGTTTAGATTCTGTTCGGGGTTCTGTTATATGTATTGTTGATAGCCTATTAAAATGAATGCTATAAGTAGGCTAGTAATTCACAGGGTAATTTGCATAATTTTGCACCCAGTAAGTGCGTCATTATTATGCTGGTAGCCAGAAGACAAGTTTCTTTGTCCTTGGCTTTATTTTGCGCGCCAGTGTGATCACTGATCATGAGCAGTTGAGCGTACAGTCTACCATATGCCTACAGTATTAGGACTACACGTGGTTTTTGTTGATTGTTGAAAGCCACTACACCCACGACATTGAATTTCCCGGTATGGCACTGGATCAACATTTCACGTTCTCAACTTGTGTTGTTGCATCAGGCAATCATTGTTTCCACCATTTCCGCATTGTACAGATTTTTTGGCGCGACACTCGTTTTTACCAAGACTGTTTTCATAGTGTATGATAACATAACAATGTACTATACACGTGCTTTATATGTCGGTATATTGCGTGGCACTCGTATTGAATGAATGCCTTTCAAAATTAATGAAGCAGACCTGTTAAAAATAACTTGCAGTTCTGTTGCGTGGATTGTGTCTTTGTTCCTAGTTCCAGTTTCATTCCTGAATATAATATTGCGATATTCTTCCTCGTGTAGAACTATGTATGATTGTAGGGTCCCAATTATCATAAATTTGTTCGGAAATGAGGGAATTTTTACGTCGTTTCTTCGTAGATACTAGATAGGAAAGAAGCGTCGAAACTCTAAACAGCATGTTGTTCAGTTCAGTTATTTCTACATTATCACTTTTCATTCGGAAATAACATCTCGTGGGGAAGAGGAAAAACATCGTAAGTAACACCGGGAAATTGATATCAATTTCACAATGAAATGCATGCACGACTGTCAATGTGTCTTTGTAAAGAACAGTAACCTTTTTATGTATGATACTGATTAAAACATACGCAGCATTTTATTTTTGTGACATGTTGTCACATATCGAAGGCACAATAAACTGATTCCTTTGTTGTTGACGAAATATGGAACTGGGGTACCAAACAAATCACAGCTACACGCTGTAAAGGAATAATCGAAATGATTTTGTAAGATTTCAATTTCTGTGAAACTAACACAATGTGCTTGAAGCCCTCAAGTTCTCGGTGAACATATTCCATCCACAATCGGAAATACCACCAGGGGGATACAAGATTATTAACTAGAAAACAAATGGTCATATCTTATCATTGTTTGTTTGCTACATGCTGCTGAATAAGTTATCGTGACACATCTTAGTTAATTTATCCACAATGCTATCCATTAATAGGAATTAGCGTGTTTAACGTTGATACACATTAATACTAAAAGTCAATATGAAGTAACTTAAAGGCCAGTGACACGATTGGGAGAAACAAACAACGCCTCTTTAACCAAACTGGTTGAAAGTTATATCAATGGATAAGTTGGATACACCAGCTGGAGTGTATCTCCTGGCTGGAAGAATTTGTCTAATCAAGTATGAACATACTAGCATTTTGTTTCTCTCGAGCGCCGAGAAAAATACATTCCATAGAACCCTACACAACAGATTTGTCTGTCACAAGGCATTCTGATGGAAGTTTAAAGGTCATGTGTTGTATGGTGGGGCCCCTTTGCGTTACAGGCATCAAAATTAAGAATTTTGTCACTTCTTCCATTTAAACCAATATAACTCAAAAAGTACTTATCAGAAACCAACAAAAGTATACATTTTCTGAAAGCTTATACTTCAGAGAATCTCAATCAGCCAAGGTCAAGTTGCTATACAGGGTGTGTAAAAAAAATTTAAGGGTAATATCACAAAATATGTATAATTTTGTGATATTGATGACAACTCATTGCACTTGTCAGTATTAAGTCATGGCTCAAAATTGATGTCATGGTGTGAAAGAGCACACTTTCAGCTTTAAGAAAATGTAAGGTTTTACTACTTTTCAAATTTCAGATGTAGTGATACACGGCAGTGGCAAATATGTTTAAAATTGTGTTGCGATTTGTTACAATAACATTAATTACACTATAATAAACAAACAGTTTACTAAACCTAATTAACAAATTTTAGAGATTAATTAGATAGAATATTGTTAATAAATGAATCAGTAGAGTGTATTTAAAAATTTCAACCAAATGTAGCCCTGAAGTGAACATACATGCATGTCCTTACATTCAGTACTTTCATGCTTCATAATGTGTACAGTCAATGGCAACATAAGCACACAGTCATTAATTAAGTATTAATGACTGAAGACTATTAATGTCACTTTTACTTTTGAGAATTGTTAAGTACAACATGTGTCAAGTTAGTCAGATGCATATTAAACTCCAAGATAGCTTATCTGCTGCAAATAGTAGGAAAAACAAAAGTGTACAGGTGAATTTGCAATTTCCCCATAGAGTTTGTACAATCCTCCTCCGCTTATCCTCCTCCGCTTATCCACCAGATTTACCCTCGTTAACATTTTTGCATTTTTCACTAATTAAACAAAGTGTAATGCAAGATTGCTTATCAGATTTCAAAGCACAGTAATTTTGCTGCAGAATGAGCCCAAATTCATCATAATTGGATGAAGGATAGCTCTGATGCATCAAGTTCATTAAGAGAGGACTGAAAAATGTAACGCACACGAGGTTGTTGGGGCGCCACCATACGCACACATGAGCCTTAAAAGGTATTGGCTAACATTTACCACAGTTAAAAAAATCTGAGCTGCATGATTTCCCATGCTACCAGTGTCTTTGATGAGGTCTAAAAATGAAGCCCTGAAAAAATTGTATTTCAAAATGATTATTTAGTGGCAATTAGTGCTTTAAAAAAGTGAAAATTGTAAGTTGACCAGATTCACTTGCCCATTTCCTCCCATAGACTTACTGTGTGTACACCTAGGTTAAGTTTTTTTGTTTATTCATGTTTAACTTGCCATTGGCAGTGTAACTTTCCAAACTTTTGTATTCTAGGGTGTTTATATGTCCATTTGAACACTACTATGTAGCTCAGATATCAAAGTTTGACAATTTTTTAAATTGAAGCTCCACAATGTTAGCCTATCACTTTAAAATGAGTCAACTTTTGACTACCAAATGTTCACAGTAGAATCCTTGCACAGTTTACTTGATTCTAGAATAGTTTCACCCCAAGTTGAGGACTACCACCAATCATGCCATTTACCTTTGTGTAAGATGGAATGCTGCAATTTGCTCAACCCGAAAAATTCGAAACCCGTGAAACTAGATCGGCGTGTGGGTTTCTAACTCCATTGTCTGAGTAAGAGACTACAGATGGCTCACTGGTAGGCGGGTACTTCTGTACCAGCAATATCTCCTTCAGTTCATTATCTCACAGAACATGCAACGATTCGTTCTCGGATAGTGCAATGACCTGTGCACATCAGCAAGAAGGCTAGACACTAGTAGACAGGAAACGCGAAAAGTGTAATGATTGTAACAGCCACTGGTTCTACTTAGGACATCATCCGTAGCAATGAAATACCCCCCAACCCCCGTCACGAGAAAAGAGGCCTAAACATGGGCCAGTAGGCTTACTTCTAATCTCATCCCTTATACCAGGCAAATCGGTTGTGTAGATATCTATGGGATTTAATTCTATCGTGGCTCGAGAGAAATAAAATACTGGTAAAATTCTTTTACAGTGAACAAATCAAAGACAGTTCCTTCCAGCTGGGAGATCCACTCCAGCTGTTTCAACTCACTTGGTTCTTGAGAGGCATTTTCAGTGTTCTCAATCATGTCATTAACCTGTATGTGTGCATGTGTGTGTACAGGTGTATTTGTGTGTGCGTGTACGTGTGAGCGCGCGCGTGTGTATGCGTGCGTGCGTGTGTGTGTGCGTGTGTGTGTGCGTGTATGTGTGTATGTGTATGTGTTTGTGTTAGTGTGTGTGGTATGTGTTAGTGTGTGTGTGTATGTGTTAGTGTGTGTGTGTATATGTGTTAGTGTGTGTGTGTGTGTATGTGTTAGTGTGTGTGTATGTGCATGTGCTTCGAACACCGCATCATAATCGTATGACGATATGACAGATATTACCAGTACAGTGTAAACACTTGAAGACTGAGGAAATAACTCGATCCCTCCAATCTCTTGAACTTGGACAAGTAGCCATAGTATATTACCCATTGGTATCAGCTCCACTTGACCCAAGAGTCAATATTTGTTCAAACTGAGAGTACATAACGTAATTTTTATACAATTGTTCACACGAGTAAAGGGTGTTTGTTCTCGCGACCCTCCTCTCACCCCTTCCCGTAAAAAATATCATGATGACAGATATGAAAGTTCATTTGCATAGTTATTTTTTTATGTTCTTTTGTGGTTACAATTTAGACTGGTTCAGAAACTGATAGTCGTGTCATGTTCAGTTTGGTTCGCATATTAATTTGAGACAATTCAAAGACACCTCGCATGAACCATCCACATGTTTTTGGTGCGACCACTGTATAGAAATAATACAAGCTTTACGAAATTACGATCTTTGAATCATAGCTACCCGAACGCCTATGCCTACATATTTGTTTAAATTTGTTAAACTTAGCTATTAAGCATAATTAGAAAGTTGTGATAAATTATCTATCACATTTCACTGTATAAAGTGAGAAATCTGGATCGAGGTTGATGGTTACTGTGAAGCCTGCAAGCACGTTTTATGCTTGTCTTGCAGAAAAAAAATAGTCACTAGTTTTATCGCCATGACAAGTTCATGCTGGGCGTACATTGTCACTTTTTGGCAAAATACAGTACATGTATATCATTTTACGCACTCAACTGTGACCCCAACATGGAATACAACCTTGTCTCATGTCTGTGGCTCGTGCGAATAGTTGAGAGTCCCCATAGCTTTCCCGTCATAACTGCTACCACTGGTAATATCGTGTAGTTTCCAAATCCTGCTCCATTTATGCACGAGACTCAATATGTTGAACTTATGACCCAAAATGCTTGTACCGTGTATAGACTAGAGTAGTCTTGTTTGCAATCCCGGATTTGATCGTTTGGATTGGCATTAAATGTAATAAATATTTGTATGGTGTGTTCCATTCATTTCAAACACATGAAGTGCACATTCGCAGAGCTTTCTTGACTTTTTTTTTGGCTCAACGTCTCATGAATGACTAATTAATTCCCGTCGAACATTGTCATTACCAGTATATCTTTAATGAGGTTTCTTCCCGTATCATTATACTCCCTAAATCGAAACAAGGTGACCTTGTCGTTGTATTCGTGATAGTAGAATGGGAAAAACATGTTATTCAAACTTGACCGTGGGCGGGCAATGTGGGCAAAATTTGTACCAAGACCAAGAGTTTTGCCCGAATGTTTACTTTTCTCACAAAATTGCTCAATTCTATATGTTTACTGGCTTGTTTTTTGTTTGACCGATGACCGAACACCGATGTGAAGTGATATCTGATGATTACAGTATGTTATTGAAATTATATTTTCATCGTTGATAGACAATAATTCACTTATTCAGATCACCAATCACCATTTATTTATTGCTTTGTATGTAGGATTGTAGCAAAACATGCTGCCTGCTGGATGGTGTAATCTATTTCTAAAAGCTTATGAACCGAATTCCAGCGACCAATTCGACCATTGTGGCCGAATTATCTGTCAAGGATTTGTATGCCAGTGAATGCACTACAGTATTTTAGGTGCAACAGAAAAAGAGATATAAAAATACACATCGATACGTGTTTTGTCTGGCACAAAATCTTGAGTTAATAAAACAATGTACTAATTTATATACTAGTAAGTAGTAATGAAGCATTCTAGATTTCTATCACTAATTGCAATCCATGCTCACACATTTCATGTAGTAAAAGAGCTTGAAGAGAATAATATATTTGTTGAGATAACTGTCAATATTTTCTGTTTTTGTCCTTTGCAGCTCTCCTAACGTTCGTGAATTCGTGGAGTGTGCCGTGGGCTACCCGAGTTCAAGATGTTTTTACGGTTGCTAAGGTCCTCGCTCTTCTTGTTATCATTGGCACAGGGCTTGTCTGGATTTGTATGGGTAAATACTTAATTTTTGATGTCGTTAACACTTGAAGAACATTGTTTGGCGAAATTTGCCTAATTATTTACTTGTACTTTTATTGTTTTTATTTTTTTGGAGCACGCAATCGTTCGACAAGTAAAAGGGTAATATGGCACTGCGTTACGCATTGTCAAACGACGGCATGGCGTGACATTTGCAACCGCTTTGATGTTGAACCAGTATTGTTGTGCTTGTCCGTTGGCCCCCCCCCCCCAAAAAAAAAACTAATATATATATATATATATATATAGTGCCATTCCCAACTCTGTCAAGTAGATTTATTACCTTTTAGATCTATAGATTATGGTTAAAATCAAATGCGAAACTCACAACTTTCTGTTTCTGGTCTACAAAGTTTCCAAATGTTTTTAAAAAGTAGCCCGTTGAAGCAATAACGAAGCTTTTTGGACTCAGATTATCACGAAGATCCCGAGCAAATCACAGTAAATAGTTGTTTTTTCTTGTGATTTGCTCATATTTGCGTGATAACCTGATGAGTTACAGATCGAAAGTTTCGTTATCATTTCAACATGCTGCATTTTAAAGTTATTTGGGAAAAGAGGAAATGTTTGAAAAGGACGGTAAGTGAACTTGACATCCGAACGTTACAGACGCATTACTGCATGCTCAGGCAGACATTGTACTGGACTTTTAAAAACACTCCTTTTCATATCAAAATGCACAAGTCACTAATTTAGTTCTGTGGTATTTGTGGAAAACTTCGTTGGGTCTATCATTTTACCTGAATAGCAACGTATGCAACGGCAAGTAATAAAGGCACCTCCTCTTGTCTTTACTAATTTATGGTGTCGTTTTTGTTGGGTATAACAAATTACGTAATACCAATAGCAAGGACTCTCTCTCATTTCTTTTGTTTTTATTATTTTTATTAACATTATAACGTACCGGTACATAATACATTGGACTTGACCACGGCATGCATTGCATACCGTAGAGAGGTAACACAAACAGATACCCCTAAAATCTTAGACCAGTCCACGTCTGTAAATTTGCTGAAGAACAATAAATAAGGGCCTAAATATGCAGGACAAATTGAAAAGAATAGAACCAGTAGTGTACACTACGGTATGTAAGAAGGGACAGACCAGTGACCACCATTTATTGCTTTACACCCGGTTGTATGCGTTTCCAACTAACTAGGGTGAACGTTACGTCATTATTCATGTACTTCACATTACGTAACCTTGTAAACATTTTAATCTTGCTCATCAGGTAACACGGAAAACTTCCAGGAGCCTTTCAATGGTAGTGCTAGCGGTGAGAGTATAGCGCTGGCGTTTTACGGCGGTCTCTTCGCGTATGCAGCATGGTAAGTGACATATTAACATGAAAATGATGAAATTGAGACACTATCAATACATCCCTAGATTTAGTAGGAATTATGAATTACTAACTTGGCATAATGATTTAAATAAAAATTCTCTTCATACGTTAATATACATCAAACCTGCAGAATTATGTTCCGTTTCTATCAACATCTGTGAGATTTTGATTGTTTCGTGTGATGATTACAATTCATACATTGGATTACTCTTCTTCTTTTTTATTTCAGGAATTATCTGAATTACTTGACCGAGGAGATCAAAGAACCTACCAAGTAAGAAATGATACTAATGAACACTTACTGATAAACAATGAAATTTACAATATTTCATGCGCTTACAGTACATTACCTTGATAACTAGGAACCTTAAGAATAAGTAACTTATGATAACGAGCTGTGGGAATAACCTATACTTGGGAGAGAATGAACCTGTAGAATAACTAAGTTTTAGGACTAAGAAATCTTGGGAATTATGAACCTGGGAAGTAAAGAAATTTAGTAATGGCGAACTTGTGAAATTATGAACCTTGAGAATACGAACCTGGGGATAATAGACATTGGGAATTATGGACTTAGGCAATAACGAAACTCGAGAATAACAAGCCTTTGGAGTAACGGTCTTTGGGAATCACGAACTTTGGGGATAACAGCCATTGGGAATTATGGACTTAGGCAATAACGAAACTCTGGAATAACGAACCTTTGGAGTAACGGACTTTGGGAATCACGAACCTTAGGGATAACAGCCATTGGGAATTATGGACTTAGGCAATAACGAAACTCGGGAATAACGAACCTTTGGAGTAACGGACATGGGGAGTAACCAACCTTGGGAAAACTAACCTTGGAAATAACGAAATTTGGGAATAACGAACGTTTTTACTAACTTACCCTGAAAAACAACGATCAATGAGAATTAGCGAACTTTGGGATTAACGAAACTCGAAAATAGCAACATTTGGGAATAACCAACGTTGGGAAGAACTAACCTTAGGAATAACGAATATTTGGGAATTAATACCCATGGGAATATTCTTTCCTCATTTTCGTCTGATCCATCCCTTCTCTCGCTCTCCAATTTTCAAGTGTGATTGTGTGAATGTCAGTCATCATAATATTGAGGGGCTAATTTTCTCATCTCTGCTTTCAGAAATTTGCCACGTGGAATCATGATTTCTCTCCCCATGGTAACCGTCATATACGTTCTGGCAAATGTGGCTTATTTTGCCGTGCTTTCCCCGTCAGAGATCATGGCGTCAAACGCAGTGGCAGTGGTAAGTTGTGAGGGACTATTATTTACAAAGACAACAAAGAAAATGCACATGTCTTTATTTTTTTTTTACAATATATGCCCGTTTTATTAACAACAAAAAAAGATCGTCATTAGGCATTCCACGAATTATTTTTACCACTACACAGGAATATTGTCCTGTTAAATTCAGAACGTGTATATTTGCAGGGGATTGTGCTGGTAGATGGTTTGTTGATTATCATGGGCGAAAATCCCGGGGTGGGGGGGGCAGGGGGACATGCCCCCCCCCACCGATTTTGAAATTTAACATAGCCCAGTATTACAAGAGTGGTGTCCCTAATGAGAGTCCCCCTCCCACACACACACACATTTCAAAATGGATATGCACTCATGTATATATTGTTTTGAAGAGTGTGTTAGCTGTACTTTCTCCTGTGTTACTGTTTTTTGGTTCTCGTGTTTCATTTATACACCAATGAGTTAAAAAGTAGGTATTGAGGTTGGGTGTCATCGTATACTGTATTTTGTCAACAGATACGTAACCGGAAGTTTTTCAATTGTGGTTGGAGGTGGGGTAAACTAAAAGGGTATTGTTTGTGTGAGTGTGTGGACTGTGGAGGGGATATGATAAGAATCATCGTCAAAAGTATTGGTATCTAGCGGAGGCAAAGATGTGTCATTGACGCTGTGAAAGTGATTGTACTATTTGTCTTGTCTCAACATGGCAAATTACAACAGTTGGTAATGAGGTTGTTTGGAAGATTCAAATTACTATCAAGTTAAATTCATCATGGTGGTTATTTTGCAATTTGTCTGACGTACGTATCGAACTAGTGAATCTTAATAAGTGAGAATGCTATGTAATGACACCTTTTTGACCCACAAGCGATTAAAATGTGGGGAACCAATATATCCCACAAATTGATCATTGATATTCAACAGTTTGGTTGTGTAATTTAATACAGATCTCGGTTTCCTCTTGATATTTGAAAATCATTACAGTGCACAAATTCATAACTAAACTAAACACCCGCAAAAATTTCCACTTGCTGATATACTTATAGAAAGTGAATGGAAATGTAATGGAATCGTAAAAATAAACTCCCCGCCGTGAAGCAGAATCGCAAAAATATATGCACGCGAAATTTATGGCGCATATAGAGCGCAACATGTGCTGGTATAAATAACATTATTTCGGATTTGTTTGATACCAAATGTGGATATAATCCTTACAAATGCAAAGTAAGTACACTTTATTGCAAAAGCCATGCTGGAGAATACAATTTGTTCACGCCACGTAACTAAATGTTCAAAAGATCTAAATATTCCACCTATGTTTTTGCTGGGAATGACTGCACGGACTACGAAGTGGTCTGGTTTGGTGTTTCTCTTGAATTTTGAATTGCTATCAGTCGTTTTGATCATTTAGTGCATTGTGTGATTCGTAAGGGCGCTATACCATATGGCTGTGTATAGGTCAGCAAGTTGTGCAGATAAGCATTGTTTAAGGGCCATTTGATGTCGGAGCTACAAGTACTGGGACGTGAAAAATCGACTTGACAGAATTATTTTATATAACCCCAACAAATCAATTGCGCAAAAATACTAGAAAAACAAATCGTTATTTAACGATTTTCCCCCAGCCCTGATTCATGTTACTGGAGTTTTTGCATACAGAGATATTTGTATGGTAAACAGCAATAGTGCCCAGCGTTCACGGAAGGCTAATGGTACAGTTAATATGTTGAAAACAAAAAGTGGTAATTGATACGTTTGGTGATGGGTGGTGGTGAATGATGATAAAAATATCAGTCATCCCTAATGTAGCGAGACACCAAACGTGCCTAGAATGTAACAAACTATGTGACACAGGGAATAGCAGATTATGAAACTTGTGAGCTAGAAAGCGGGCAAACGTTGATATGTAATGTTGGAAGTAAGCTGGAGCTGAATTGAAGACTGTCTAAATGTCTTTTGAAAACCAGCAAGCTGTTCTACAGTCGTAACCAATTTCATCTCCTTTTTTTGTATAGCTGTGATCCTAATCATCATCTCTTAATTATTAGTCTTCATAACATGCTGTAATTCCACCAGGCTAACGTGACGCGCTTCAAGTCAAAGAAAACTGGCACATCTAAGGAAATTGTGCGTATGTTTTCATTATTTTAAACGTGTAATACTGTGTTATGTTATCAGTAAGAGACATAGGAAGATAGTTTTATTCAACATTTTCTATATGCTGCTCATAACTAATTACACTCGTGATTTAAAAGATATGTAAGAAAACGAGTTGTGCCTATCTTTAAGACCGATGACAGACACGCTCGGTGAGTGGATGAAACATGAGCAATTTATTGTGAAGGCATGTGCAGAAGCATTTGTATTTAATCATTTTTTTTTCGCAAAAAATTCATCAGACATTGGCAGAGAAGATCTTTGTGCCATGGCGTGATTTATGCCGTGTCCGTTGGCCATGTCAACGTTTGGGTGGGTTAATGGCGGCTTCTCTCACTCTCCAGGTCCGTATGAAATTATTGTCTAGATGAGCTAGCTTTCTTTGAAATTTATAAAAACTTTGAAATAGCGCAACAAATGTAAGCCTGCAAAAAGGCAGCTATATTGATGACAGTAATGACGAACATGGTCTTCTTTTCAACGAACAATGGCTAGATCGTTTCGAGTATGAGGGAACTGGGGTTAATATTATAACAATATACAGAAGACCTCGTTATAACGTGTACCTAAAAACCATCGGGTTCCTCACTATATCAGGGTCCAAAAAACAATAAAGTGTTGGGATCTGAAAAAAAAAAATCACCTTGTTATAAGAGGGTTTTTCTATGTCCAACCTCTTTATAACGGGGTTCCACTGTACTAAGACAAATCATCTGCGGAATCTGTGGATGTTTGGTGGGGCTCCCTTGAATAAATCCCAGTAAGATGTTTGCGTATCTGAATTTAAATAAAAGACGTGGCTTGTAGGTTTTCATATTGGAATGTAAATAGTAGACTGTCTGGTGGATGTGCCCGTATTTAGCGAACTTGTCGTAACGCACGGATACTCTTTAACGAATCCAATACAACCGAACCACCTTATGATGTTGTGTTCCTCATAATATAGTAAAATAATAAAATGCACCTGACGTTTTTGGCACCGGCCCCTGTGTATTATATAAACCGGGTGTTAGGTCTGGTAATCCTGTCGCATTATAAGAGCCCCAGTGGTATGTGATATCATTTTCATGACTAATAGCATTATAGTTATGAAGTGCAAGCCGATAGAGAATCTGATAGGGTCTTGTCGTGAATGTAGTTATGTGTGTGTTATAATTAGCCATGTGAATAGTTCAAATAAGCGACAGATGGCAATAGTTCCACCGTTCAGTAGGGGGTTCAGTGCTCGCGTTAACCGAAGACACATGCGACCTTTGTAATTAAAGGTGCCAATTTGGTTCACCATGTGTTCTGACAAGGATTCTAGACATAATGATACAATGCACACAAAAGTAATTCGCAAAGCTGCTTGCGAACGTTGCGATATTGTTTGATTCGCCAACTTTTCTGACAAATTTTGGCGAATATCGGGGTTCTCCTCTATCATTAGCGACATTTAGTGACCTTAGTGACGTTTAGCGATAATTAACAACATTTGCACGAATATTTGCGAGAGTGTTTGCGAAAGACAGTTGGTGACTATAGGGATATCGCGCTGATCGGCGAATGCTTGCGAACGTAGCGAATTCGAGATTTAGTTCGGGTTCGTATCAATTTGTAATGAAAGTTCGCAAACATTTTTTTGTATTGTTGCAAACAATTTTTCTTTGAACATGTTAAAAATTTCTTTGCGAGAAGAAGAACTGTTTACGACAAGAAAAACTAACAATAAAAAAAAACTGTTTGCAAACTTTATTGCAAGTTTTTACAAACCCTAACGAAATCCAAATTCGCTACTTTCGCAAGCCTTCACGAACACTCGCCGCTTAGTGAGATACGCTTAGTCCGCCAACTGCCCTTTGCAAATACTCGCGCGAATGTTGCTAATTATCGCTAAACATCATTTTAAGGTTGCTAAAGATCGCGTAACGTTGCTCATGACAGAGGCAAACCCTGATTTTCGCCAAGATTCGTCAGAAATGTTGGCGAATCAACAAAATCGCAACGTTCGTAAGCATCCGCCCCTCGGTGAGTTACCATGCAGCTTTAGTGGGGATCACACAGCAAAGGTCGCTCTGTAATTGTTGCACAATCTCTTAGTTTATTGCTCCTTAACGACAGATTGTTAACTAAAACAGGTCATCCAGAGTACAAGTCTTCATTGACACATTGTTCGGGTCATTTCCCATCAGATAAAAGCCATGTTGTTTCCTACTTCACATCCAGGAGATGGATTTCAAGTATGGTCAAATGTTTTGCTTTTTGTTTGACAGGTTGTTTTTTGTCGGAGCGCGGGAAGGTCAACTTCCTGAATGGCTAGCTATGATTCAAGTTGGTCGCAAGACTCCCATGCCTTCTCTCGTATTCACGGTAAGTTGAAAAGGGTCAATAGATTGTCTCAATTTGATAATTTAAAGGCCCACTGTCATGACAGAATGAAAAACGCTCTCTTCTACTACAGACACCTATAATGCAACGGAAACGAGCATGACAGTGTGGAAAAATGCAACATTTGATTTCACCCCACAATCTGTACACTATGGCTCTATAACAGTCCATGTTCGTGAATATGTGTCTATATTCCAGGACTACTTGACATCCTCTCTCTGGTTGAGTTGACCCATGACAGTGGGCCTGTAATATAGTTCTGGGATTTACTTCTGCTTTTTTGACGTCTTTAATTACCAAAGATTACAAAAAAAAAACTTACCCCGATTGCTCGCACATGTATTTAAGTAAGAATAACCACGTGTATGTAATCAATGACACTAACTTGTGAACAATGACGATTTGATAAAATGGCCGAAGAACGTAGAAATAACAATGCCGAATGGCTTTGAAACGTGTCCGACTTTTGTTAAAATGAATGGTATGTTTTTAATGGTGATTTTGTCGGTGTTGAAAGAAAATTATAGGCCTACGTTATGAACAATTTATTTGTCAAGACTTTCGTAGTTGAGGAATGTTATGTTCTCTGCCGTGTTTTGTCAGACATGGTGATTATGAGCTTGGTCTGCCTGAAGAAAAAGTAACAAAAACAAATATGACAAGTAAACCAAAGTGCTGAGATTTTTCAGAAATCAATTAGCATTATTACCAAAATCAGTAAAATTCATGTCTGGAAGGCCAACCAGTCGTAAAAATGGGGTAGTAGAAAAAGAAAAACGTAGGAAACGGGTCTACAATTCACAGTGAACTAGTCTTGGGTTTGGATGTTTCAAATAATCCTGGGTTCCGATGATTTTTCTGTTGATGTTGTGTTTGTTTTTAGTATTCATGGGATCTATTAGCACTTTAGAAGCCTCTACACCGACAATCTGGTTTTTCTCACGCTATTGAAACACCAGTTTTGGAAATAAGGCCCGTTTTATTTTACCAGGCGCAATAATCATCAAAAGGAGAGGTGTGGAAGTGCTGTATTTTTGTAACACACTACAACGATAAACAACACATATAATGTCATGTAACAGTACTTTATGTGCATTTTTACCACTCAACGTAAATGTGTGAAAAATAACCAAATATAGGGAGCCGAGCCGGTTATTGATCTACGAATAACACTATCGTATTGATTACAACAATAATGGGAAGTGCGAGCGAGTAGGCGTACAATAGCTGTACTGCCATCTGTATGCAATTAAATAGAGGCTGCAAGTGCATAAGTAAATATTTTCTGTGTGTATGCAGCTGAGGTGTTTTAACATAGAGCCAGTGTGGAGTGTTGGTTTGGTATCCATATTTTTATTTTCGTCCCTATAAATGTATGATATGTAGTGTAGTTATGTACAAACATTGAATGCTGTGCTTTCCACATAAAGTGGTCTGACGTACTTAAAGAATATTATGTCAATGGCCCCCACACCATACTATACCACGAGCGCTCTCAGACGCAAAGGTGGGGCACACAGCGATTCTCGGTATTATACAGTGTGTCCCAGAAAAAAGGAAACCGAGATTGATGAAGATATTTCAATATCTTAAAAACAAGTATGAAAAATAAGTTGTACATTATTGAAAAGCATATTTTCTCCTCTTTCATTTGATACCGGTCACAGAGATTCCCATTCACGCATGGTTGAGCAAAGACAATAAGAAGGGACACAGGTGTAAAATCATTTGCACGAGCAAATTTGAAATTCAAACTTTCATGCTTGAATGTATTCCGAGTATTTTCGACATTGAAGGGCACCATTGAAAAGCTGATTTTATCTTCTTTCATATGATACCACATTTGTGAAAAATTAGCGTTGCATCAGTGAGAAAAGGCAATTTGAAATGATGCTTGCGTTCAGAAATGTTCCAAAATGCATTCATTAACAGTTTTCTGGAATTGGCAGCCAGCAAGCAATAAATCATCCTTGCGAACATGACTCGGAGCGTATTGTTGTGTCCCGAGCAAGGTATTATGTGAAAACAGCCGTGCGTGAGCCTCTCGTTTAAATTTATTCATTTAAAAAATCACGCTAAAACAGGCATGTTTTAATTTTACTTGTTCTCCGGCATACATAATTCATTTTTTACGCCTGGGGTGTCAAATAAAAGAGAAAATTCTGAATTTTTACGCTATGCTTTTATTGTTAAAAAACAATAACATTTTACACCATGAAAATGGACACAAAGATGGGAATATGCGCGTGCAAATGAAATTTTGGTAGCACCAATATCCATTGTTTTAGTTCAATTATGCGTGAACGATTGATAAAAAGTAATGTATCATATGAAAGAAGAGGAACAGAGCTTTACAATCATACCTAATTTATTGACGAAACTATTCATTATGATAGAATATTTTTGCGATGAAATCCGGTTTCCTTTTTTCTGGGACACACTGTATATATACATGTATTTTTTTAAAAAAATTTTTGAGGGGGTACATGTTTTCCCGCCATGAAAGCAAAGCATACACAGGTGGAAAGATTCATTGCGGCTGTAGCCATCGTTTATAGTATCTATGCTGTAGCGTTCATTTTCAGTCAATCTGGAAATAAACAGTTTACATCTGAAGGAAAATAATTTCCATGTCTTTTTATGTGACAAAATGCAGAAATAATGTTTTATTTTTCACGGGAGCATTTTAATATGGTATTCATGGGCACAAAGAACATTTATTTCGTCGTCACTGTAACGAGGTTTCGTGACTCCATCATGGAGACGTAATATTACCTTCACGTAACTGAACACATTGTTCGTATTCTCCGTGATGTTCCGCATGAGTAATTAAAATCAAAGTAAATAAATCAATTTAATTACGAAGTAATTTATCAGGAAATCCCGCTTTGGAGCACTTATTCTGTACAGTTTGTACCGCCAGCTAGTTTAATGATCCAGAAAGCAAGGATGAATTAAGCGATGACCTTTTATATCATACCCATGGACGCCGGCCATTAGTAGAATTGAATTATATTACTCAAAGTGGAACTTAAGATTTAAAGTCGTCATTGTTATATGGGTCAGTGGTTCAAAGTTGGTGAGATGGCCCGGAAGATTGTATGAAATTACAGTTAGGAAGATGTACACGGAGTCGGGGACAGACAGACACACACACACACACACACACACACACACACACACACGTTTTTTGAATAATTTGTTGAATCTGCCATCTTTATGTAAGGACAAGTGAATTAATCAATTATTCACATCAACCTGTCGACATTTGTATTTAAAGCTGAAACGGACGAGACAAAATTCCGTGTTTATGACCACGTAGTTATCTAAGCCCCTCTGTGTACGTAATTAACGACAAAAAAAGGGGGGGGCGGATAGACAAATAATGATAAAATGACTGACATCCTTTCAATTTGCTTGAACTCCCCTTTTTTTTGGGGGGGGGGGATTTCGGTTTACTCCGTAATGCTTTCCGGGTACCGTCCGTCGTGCAAAAAAATTGAAGTAATTCCGTGTTTACCGCCATGTCAACAAATATTAGAATAATTCCAAGGCAAGGATATGGTGTTTACGTATATCACTTGGCCATGACGGAAAATATTACCTTCAGAACATCTCAGCGGCTAAAGTAAATGTACCGCAAATCGTTTATGAATACAAAGTTGCCGTCTTAACGTGCCCCGAATAAAATACTATTGATAAATAACATCGCGAACCCGATCTCGTGAGACAATTTGACACGATTTTTATTCACTAAAATGATAGAAAATAGGGCAATCGGACATTTTAGGCACGTGATGTTTTTTTTTCCTGTGCTGCTCGTTTAAAACATATTCATTGAATAAAAGCAATCGATTTCAGTTGGTTCACAGCGCATTTGGTATCACTGACACGCACCCTTCTCATAACATCTCAATCGGGGCTGACTCTAGGCATTTCCGTGCATTATTTACATTTCTCTTAAAGCGATGAAATCACCCGTGGCACATGCCCATCCATCGATGATGTTGATCTCTTACGGGCGCGATGTATTGATCCGCGTGTTTTGATTCCCTATTTAAAGGGCAGTGACATGATTGGGAGAAAACAAAGATGTCCCGAAAACCAAATGAGTTCGGGCTGGAGGTATTTGTTTTGAATTTGTCTAGTTGAGGAGATTTACCAGTACAATGAAACCTCGTTATAACGAGGTCCGTGGGACCATGAAAATTATCTTATATCA
>JZLH01S0325754.1:531-12040 GCA_001188425.1 Eucidaris tribuloides | reverse complement strand
GACTTTTTGCCTTTAATATGTACTCACTCATGCATGACTTGACGGACCAATCACATTTTCTCACAGAATTTAGTCAATTAGTGCAGGAATATCCTTCCAAAATTATTGTGCTCAACACCGTTCTTTTTTAAAGTTATAGTATTTTGAAAAAGGGGTTAGTTACTTTTTTTGTTGTGTTTATACCAAGTTACAAGACTAATGCTTTTGTCGTTCTTGAGATATCGTGTGAACAAAAAGTGACCAGAAAGAAACACAAATAAACAAACAAAGAAACAAAGTAAGAAGAAAATTTCGTACAAACTCTATGGTGATCCGCGGTTACGCGGATCACCAATAAAGGAAGAAATAAATAAATAATAAATGAATACATAAATAACTACTTGAATAAATAATGAATAGATAAATATGAAAATCAATCAATCAACAAATCAATTTATAAAGTAATAAATCACAGACAATGGTGTCCTAAGGGTGGGGGTGGAGGTATGGGCAGTCTGATGCAAACAACAATATTTTTTGAAGGGCACACATAATGGTCCACAGATTTTATACCACAGAACAAGTGACCAATATATCCTGTTTTCCCTGTCAAAAGAGGATGTTCCTATTGCAATGCCTCTTTTTGTATTTTTTTGGCATGCTGGGGGGTGGGGGGGGGTTGGCTTTCAGACATTTTAGACCACAATAATTTTGTCATGGACTAAAGCCTCCTCTCATAACTGACACCTAAGCTCAGAGACATTTCTACATTTCTGCAATAACAATCACACCCATCATCAATGTGAAAGTGAATTACCCTCACTTCCTGAAGCTGCTACACTCAGAGTCCATTTTTATCAGTTTAAGTTTCTATCAGAATATGTAATGGTGTATGGTACACTGTAACCATAACGGTACTCCTCCTGTGATAAATGAGGGATAAATACATTTTCCTTGGTGGTTCTCATATGCAATCTACATTAATCAGTTAACTTGGATGCACAGATGCATATCAGTCATGGGTACAAAAACCTCACATCTCGAAGCATTAATTGCTAAGGGGAACCAAATGCATGTCTACTCTGTATGCACCGTGATTTAAGTTCATTTTTTTATGTTATGTCTCAACTTTTCTTGTATATGCATGCATTTCTGTAAATTCAACAAATTAAAACTGAATTAATAATTTTAGTTATTACAAACTTTTCAAGATTATGTATTGTTTGCAAGCACAACACAGATCTACTAATAATCACACCCTAAATAGTGAAAATGAGACATATTTCTTTTGGAAATTCAATTGTTCAAAGTCACAGCTTACCTCTAATGCTGCTAGTTGGTGTGCCAAGGCCTGAGCTTCAGCGTTCTTGTCCCCTGCCGGTCTGGCTTGGTCGGCGGCCTTGGCTAGCTCCCGATGTTTGGCTTCTAGCTGCTGCTGTAATGCTACCTTATCGGCCTATCATCCGAATTTGGAGGAAACAAAAGTATTTATCATTTATTCTAAATCATCTTATTGCTAGAAATGAGGAGAAAAGCCTTCAGACATCAATTTCTGTGCCTCCCCCAGACCCCCACCCCAATTATTCAAAGGAAATGTTGCATTTGACGACAGATACATTTGAGAGATTGCGAAAATAATACAAATTTATACTAAACGACGGTTCGGGAGGATTGTTATTATTCTTGTTTTTGTTTGTTGTTTTGGGCTGTTATTTCTTATTCTTTTTTTTGTGGGGGGGGGGATAATCCAAACATTCATGTACATCAATAGCAGACAATGCACCGCTGCAATTTTCAATTTTACCTGAGCTTGTCTCTGTTGGTTCTTCAATGCATTCTTCAATCTATTCACTTCTTCCGCGGCCGACTTCAATCTGGCTTCTCTCTCGGGATCTCTTTTTCTCCCCTCCATCTGCGACTCTCTCAGTGTGCGATTCTCCGATTCTAAGTCATGGAGTCTGTCTTCGGCATCCCTCAGTTTCTGCATATCAAGCACATAGAATAACATTCAGTCAAGATGGACTCCTTAAAGGTAAATGGCATGATTGGGGGTAGTTCTCAACTTGGGCTGTAACTACTCTAGAATTAAGTTAACTATGCAAGGATTCTCCTGTGAAAATCTTGTAGTCAAACATTGACTCATTCTAAAATAACTTATGTCAATATCCCTCATGGCAGGCAAACCTGCTGTGTGGCTTTCTATGGGTCTTATTTTTTATAATCCTGGAAAAAAATAAAATACCAGTATGTTCATGCTTGATTCTCCTTAAGTAAACAAATTAGAGGCAAATCCTTCCAGCTGGGAGATCCACTACAGCTGGTGTATAGTTGGTATATATTTTAACTCATTTGGTTCTTGAGGCATTTTCAAGTGTTCCCAATCATGTCACTGTCCTTTGATTACGAAGTGTGTTTACATTCATGGGTCACATTGCCATTGTATCCAATGACTTGCCATTGCCATAATAATTGGAATATCTATTGTACAGGCTCAAAATAAACCTGGCACGGGCTATATTGTTATCACGCATCTGTTGACCTGCCATTATACTGTTATCATGCCTTTGGTGTGGTGCCAAAGTCACATTTTCACACCACTTGGCATGTTTATTTTATAGTCTCCAAATATTGGCACGCATGTCGCCGGCGGCCTAATCTGCAAAATAGTATAGTTATTTTTTTCATGAAAATTGTTTTTAGTTAATTATGCTAATTTATGCATAATTAATCTGTGAAATCATACTTTTTGCTCTAACTCACTAATTAAAGCTCCAAATGTTCTAATTTATGCACTTATGCAATCATAAACAGCCTAAAATTAAGTGATTTGAATCAGTAAAAGCAAAAATATTCATGCATTTATGATTTTTGGTTGAAAACACAATTTGCATTGAAATTGTACACAAAATCACGCTTTTGAGCAATTTTTGGTGCGACATGCATGTACAAAATTATGCGTATCTTCAGAACCGCGTACCCAGGCGTCGAAAATTTGGTCTTAACAGATGCGGGAGACTCGGAGGAAAAAAGTCTGAAGCATCGCGGAAAAAGCTTTTCACGTTGCGAAAATATCACGCAAAACGTCGAGGCCCCCCCCCCCCCCTCCCGGCAGAGATAGGGTTAAAAGCAGTGATAACTTTTATATGCCGCTACCTTTTCCAATGCGTCCTGCTCGCGTTCCCTCTTCTGTTTACCCTCCCTCTCCTTCTCCGCCAGTCGTTGTAACAGCCCTTCTCGCTCTTGCTGCAGTCGTGCGTTCTCCCTCTGCTGCGCCGCAGCCTGTTGCTTCACCTTCTCCAGATAGTCCGTCAGACCTCCCACAATGCCTTGCAGCTCGGCACGCAGCTCATCATTCAAGTCTGCTTGGCCTGATTCGAGTGAAAGAAGATTACGATGTTCAAGGGATGGCTTATTATTTTTATTTGGATGATATGAGGGGAGGTTGAAAAGTTCACAGGCTGACTAAGAAGGAGTTATGTTTCGGCAATGAAACTAGTCATCATCAACCTTTTCTGATATAAACAGTATTGCTTCTTTTCAGATATCTTTTCTTATTTTTTTCTGTTAGAAAAGTTTTTACATTGGCAGCTGAGGTTTCTAAAACTGGTCATTTTTAGCAGATTTTTTTATGGCAGGGACTTGCCCTTCCAGACAGGGGTCATATTTCTGGGCTTTTTTCATACCCATCAGTCGATTCTTTCAAGTCTCTCTAGCAAGTTTTTAGCCAATAACTCAAAGGAAGATGTAGCCAGCAAGTAACAGGAACAAGATAAGATTTGTTTTAACATTGTGAGAATTGTGTAGTATGGTACATGGTGATAAAGAAAGCCTAAATAAAAAGTACTGTGTGACACTTACCCTAGCACTAAGGCCCTATAAATGAGTAAACTGCTGTTAAGTTTATCAGCCAAATATAAATAGCCAGTATAAATCAATATGGCACAATTAACACACATTGGGCCACATGCATCTGTCACTTCAGGTCAGCTCAAGGCCAGCACACATGCAATCTGATTGGTTGACAAGAACTGACAGTTACCCCAAAATCGAAGAAGAATTTGGCACAGGGAAAGAAATACATCAAAATATCACGGTTTTAATTGTTTTTCTTATTCCTGGCTATACTGCACCATGAGGGAAAGGTAAGAATACAGAATAATGCATACTTTGGATTTCAATGAATTTCTAACTTATTCCTGTTACTTGCCAGCTCTATCTTCCTTTAATGAAGTGTATTCTCAATAATGATAACCACATTCAGGTGGATCTTTCAGCATTTTAAGCTGTTAAAATGGTCTGGGAAGGCAAGTCTTAGTTTGATTTTGCTCAAAATTCCACCATTTTGCTTTATATTTTTTTTAATACGTCTTTTCAAAAAGTCACAACTTTCCAAATGATAACAACTTTTCTTAAATTCTCCATTGGTTGTTACCATCCGCTAGTTGCTGCTCCAGAACCTTAACACGGTCCATCTCTGCAGTCAGTCTGCCGAGGGTATTGTCCAGATCATGCTGTAAAGCGGCGTAGCCACGGGCCGCTTCAGCTGCCTGCAGTTCACGATCTGCCAGCTGCGCTTCTAGCTCAGCCTGAAATAAAAGGAAAACAACAGTGTGTTATTAGTCATCATGTGATGAAATTTACACAATTATTATAACTCTTAAAGGTGTTGTATAACAATATTTCCATTTTAAAAAAATGTAAGCTACATGATTCCCCATGCTACTTGTGTCTTTGATAAGGTCTAAAAATGAAGCCCTGAAAAAATTACAGTACAAAATGATCATTAACTCTTTGCACACTGAATTAATTCTGAGGGGATAATAATGATGATTGTTATTTTGATATTTTCTTTACATCTTGCTTTCCTTATTGCACAAGTTATACCGGTAATTATTCTAAAGTGTTGCTTAAGCATTATGGTTACTTGTAAGCTTTTCTAGTACAGACGTAACGGAGAAAACTAATTATTACAATTATTGAATTTAATTGTACGATTGTGCAAAATTCAAACATTCGCGTGCAAAGGGTTAAGTGCTCTAAAAAAGTAAAAATCGCTGAGATACCATTCCCGTTTTCCCCCATAGACTGGTGTGTTGCAGAAGTTTCATCGGCCAAGAATAATTCATGCACCAATTTTTATCTGTACATATTTAGTGACAGCATAACTGTCTGAACTTTTCTGTTCGAGGGTGTTTATTTGTCCATATGAAAACTGTCAGATATATCAAATAGCAAAGTTTGACAATTTTTTAAACAGGTCTTCCACAATGTAATATATATCTAAGTTATATATATATAATAAATATAAAAGTAACAGTAAAAGTAAGATTAGTTACATGTCTGGGGTCTCCGTCTGTCAGGAGAGCCAACTGTCTCCTCAGTTCAGCCATTTCCTTGTCTTTATCTTCGATGATGTCCAGTGTGGTCTGCATGCTGTCTTCCAACTGGGCCATACGATTCTTGAGGCTGGTCACGGCGTGTATCCGATCCGCCAGCTGACCTTCCAGACTATGGCGCTCATCTTCAGTCAATTGCTAATCAAATATCATAGAGTGACAGAATCTTTGATTATTATGACACACGGTAACATTTGCAAGATCACAAAAAGAATCAGCATACTACAAAGACTATCTTTTCAGTTAACAAATATAGCAGATTTACATGTTTGTATCATTTGGTGTTGTGCCTGAACCTACGAACCAAACTTAAACATCGCCGAAAATTGCCCTCTCAGACGAACGCAAACGAACACGAACTTCCGTGGCTGGTTCGTTTGGAGCTAAAAAGAAATGTCAGGAATTTGGTTTTGAGCCGTGGACATCAATGGCGCTAATATTTAGCTCCATATTACGCTAAAAATACAAGACCGGAGTTTGTTTTTGAGCCGCAGACATTAAAGGCGTAAATATTGAACTCTGTATTATCCTAAAAATACAAGTCGGCAGATTGTTTTTGAGCCGCGGACATTAATGGTGCTAATATTTAGCTCTGTATTACGCTTAAAATAAATGTTGGCAGTTTGTTTTTGAGACGCGGACATTTATTTTTAGCGTAAAACTGAGGTAAATATTAGCACCATCAATACAAATACATAAAACAAGCACAAGTGTAAAATAAAAGCAGAAGGGAAACCAGATAGCAACTAGAAATATTACTGGAAATGATTAATACCACTGCCCCTTACACACTGCCTTATGTCAGAAAATTTCCCTGATTCATCCCCATAATGTGTTGATACTATGGCAACAGTTTCCGATATATTTGAAAAATGTGTCTTGTACATCTTCATCCCAAGACGTGCCAAATTTCAAGAGTATTGGTCAAAAAACTGAGGAAGTAGTTCAACATGCAGGAGTTTTAATGGAACGATCGACGGACCCACCAACCGACTGTCCGTCTGCCCAACCATACGCTGATTCCAATACACCCCCTTTAAACTTCATTTGGTGGGGGTATATACTGACATCTGTACATACCGGTTTATCCTGCTTGGGACGTTGTGACTGGAGTAGCTTCTCGTTGACCAGTCTGACCTGTTCTTCAGTGTCTGCCAACTGTTTATGTAGCTTGTTCAGCCTGTCCTCAGCTGTTGAAAACAGATCACCACACTGTCATTACTCTCATTGCAACAACTATCATGACGGTAACAACATGCAATTCCAAAATCTGCTTTCCACAAAATTGTCTTGGTGCAAATTAGTCAGTCATTTACTCCAAGTGGTTCCTTGAATTCCGAATTTTATATATACACAGAAAATGCAATTGACAAACCATTCCCATATTGATGACCATACATCAGTAAGAAAAGATATGGGGTAATATGTTATAAAGAGTGTGTGAGACGACTACTAGTACTACTGTATAACACAGGCGTACCAAAAATTGAAACAAATAAATGAAAAGATGGTTATAAAATACATGTACAAGCAACAGGTTGATGAAAAATTCAGAGAAAAATTATCGTCATTCGGAGACCAGAATTTATACTTCTGTGCTGGCTATGTAAATGAAAGCAGTCTTTCATCAACAGGAAACAGAAACAGGTGAAAACCAATAATGAATGCAAAGGTTTTGCATATTTTAATGATTTCAACTGAATCATGAATATTCATTTTGTATACTGCAGTTTCTTTTACAAGTATGGCTTATGTCAAATTTAATCAATTCCCCCCCTCAAAAACATAAATAAATACATACATGAATAAATACATACATACATAAATAAATAAATAAATAAATACTTAAATAAATAAATAAATAAGTAAAAAAAAAAATAAATAAATAAATAAATAAATAAGTAAATAAATAAATAAAAAAGATCAAATAAATCAAATAGATAAAATAAATAAAATAAAATTACTTAATTAATAAAATAAATAAATAAATAAATAAATACATTGCTCATGCATGATATCAAAACAAATGTATTTCAGGTTTCTGATTAAATTCAAGAAAGCATGTTACCAATTACATGTACAGTTTGTGGAATGGAATATTTCCATAACAATGAATAGTCCCAAATATGGAATATCCATTTCCAGTTATGGACAGAGGAGTTACACACAGGAAGTGGGGCAGGTGTCCAGCTCACACGCATGTTGAATATAGCAACACATGAATATTCATAAGATGTGCTTAGTCATTGCCTTATAAGGGATAATTAATATTCAGTAGGTGTTGTACGACAGGAAATGAAGGCAGGTGGTGCTGCTGCATGTCAGTGTGATCAGATTGGTTTAAATGGGCAAAATGGAATTATGCACATTGCAAGGTGAAAAATTATCTTACTGTGGCCTGTATCTACTGTGTTTGCCTTGTTCTCTTCAGCAAAAACACTAGGTAAGTCATGCAGTACATGTGGATGCAATTTATTTTAGTATAATGTTTAAAAGCAAGGAGCAAATATATACAAGTATTATCTGGACATGTCAAAAATACTAATTATGTGTCCTATTTCATATACAGCAGCATCATGAGTTTCACTGACATACATATTTGGTACATTTCACCTTCTACACTGACTGAAGTGTTGTTGCAAATTCATTCAACTTTAAGTCACCTAATAGTATGATTGACAAATATTTTCATATGTTTTGAATCTCATCGAAGATGAACTTCCATAACTTGCATATATTCTGCATGTGGAAGTGGTTCTGGTTGAATTCTTCTGTACATATCATACTTAACAGAAAATGAAAAAAAAACATATTTCAGGACATTTTCAGTTCCTGTAGGCTGTAGTATTCATTTTGTCTTTACATATTGTCAGAAGTGTTACACATACATTTGCTGATCATTATGTATATATTCTTTGAAAGTATGCAATAAGTATTTGGTAATCATATTTTTGCCAGTAGAAGTAGTATCTCAGATAATAATGATAATAATAAATAATATGATCGTAATAATAATAATCATAATAATAATAATAATAATAATAATAATAATAATAATAATAATAATAATAATAATAATAATAATAATAATAATAATAATAATAATAATAATAATAATAATAATAATGATAATAATAATAAGTAATAATAATAGATGTAATTATGTATGGAATAAATGACTAACCTCTCGCTATCTCCTTCTCTTTGTCTGCCAGTGTGTTGTCCAGGGTTTCGTTCAACTGTCTCCTGACGGTGGGGTCCACGCCCCTAGCCCCAGGGGTCTGGTGAAGCCTGAGGTGCTGGCTGCGTGGTGTGAGGTACTGCTCGCTAGCAAACTCGTTGCGGCGGTAACTGGCGCGACCGATGTAGGGACTCTCCTCCGTTCCCCCGTCCATCTAGAAAGGTAGATACAATCATGTGGTGATGATTTTGATTCAATGTAAAGTCCGAGTATAGTTCTGGTAAATGGTAAAAATGAAATTCTTTCTAATTATGTTTGTTTAGATCGACCTACGAGATGTGACAAAAAAGAAACAAGACTGTGACAGTCACTCCCATGACCCAATGTCAATCAACCCACCACCCATGTCACTGTATTGCCCAACATCTCATCAACATTGTGCTTTAATATTGTTCACTTATATCACTCTGTGCCCCTTCCTCGGCTGTTGAGTGGCATGCCCCTGCTTCGCTATGTCACTACACTATAGGTGGCATACACATGGAGTGTGAAAACAATCTGAAGTTCTTGGGTCAGTTGGGCAGGGGCTCAAGTGGTGTTTCGAGCTTGTCCAGCAGTCTTATGGAGAAGATCCTGCCCATGACAGGACTGACATTGCTTCATGGGCGTGGCTGTCACAGTCTCGTTTCTTTTTTTTTTCACACCTCGTACGTGATCTATCAATGACCTGAGAATTGCTCCCTCTGAAACTCCGTCATTTTCGAGAAATTACTAAAAATGCAAAATGTCAGGGGGGGGGGGTGTAGGGGATCCCAACATTTCCCAAAGGTAAGGCACAAACCACTAGATTTTCTCCAATAACTGATACATCACAATTTGTCACTTTAAACAATTTTCATTAGGTATGATGTTGTTTTCTGATGTCTGAGGTGACAATGGAATACTTTATGAAAGATTGGTGAAAAAGTTGTCTGATGGCTTTAAAGATAGATTTCCAGATTTGCAAGAACATCATCTCCCTTTATTACAATTACCAAACGATAGTTAAGTACTTACAAATGGTATGTTGAAAGTTTGAGATCCATACCTCACGAACTTGTTGTTTTATGAGGAAAAACTAATAACAATATGCTACCAGAATATGTTCCTTCCAAGAGTTTAAATTTTGCTCAAATTGCGGATCACAGTTATGTGTACGTTCTCACGACCAGCGGAGCACACTGATTGGTTAAATGGCTAAATTCCGCACGACCTTCGGCTAACGGCTGATCGGACAATTTTGGAACTAACATAACGTGTCCGTCACTTGCAAAATTTGAAGTTTAACGGTCCAGATTTTCAGCAAAATTATGTATTCTACCCAAAGGTTTTATGACAGGTTATTATTTATACTAATCTTCACATTGTGAATGTTTGAGCTGTTTGCATTCATTTTGATGTTTTCTGGCGTGCAAATCCTGAACCCAATCTTTAAAGGCAGAGAATCTCATTTGCACCCCTCCCCGCAAAATAGGAAAACATCACTCATGCCCTTAACCTATGAAGGGCATGTCTGTGAAAACTGAAGGTCAGTAATTACCCAGAATTTGAACAAGAGCCCTCACCTGAGGTCTCGCAATCTCTCTATGGTACCCATGGAAAAAACATCAGTTAAACAGTTTTGGCCCTTGGAGCCTGGAAAACTTTGCATCCCCTTGCCATATAGCTGATTTTGCCAAGTTAAATTAAATTCTAACATCCGTTTTTATAAAAACAAGGCATGCCCTAGTATCTTAACATTTGACCTTTGACCTACTTATGTGACCTTCAGCCCAATTTAACATTTAGGTCATTCCAGTGTGTCTCAAAAAAAAATGGTCCAATCAGGAGAAAAATATTTAAGGTATGTAATTTTCTCAAAAGGTATGTGTATTGGGTATCATATTAAAGCAGAATAAATTTTCTTCCTGATAAACCTAGTCCCATTCAATTTGCTTTTATTAGTCAAAAGTTATGATTATTTTTTTGCAGTCAGGCAAAATCACGTTTGTCCCACTGTTGTGTATTTGTCATAATGATAACTGAATTGGTGGTATTGCTACTTACAGAACTCATACAAATTGAATTATAAAAATCAATAATAAAACAAGTAACAAATGCCTTTTTCCTTCAATATGTTTATTTCTGATTATCTAGTAAATGAAAAATCAAATACAAATAACCCTTACTCGGCATTGAAATGATATTGCACATGTTCATGTCTTCTGTTTTACCAGACTGCATTCACACTGACATCTCATTTATTTTAGCCCTTTTGTCAAAGTTATGTACCTCCTTTGTACTTCAAATAATAGAAAATCAGAAATGTACATCCTGAAAAATCTATTCGTTCAGCTAAATTGAATGATTACACAATACTTTTCACACTCTCATTGGGGTTTCTTTGTTAAACAATATGCAGAAACTGCATGCACATGTAAGGCACATACAGTATACTGGGACAAACGCGATTTCGCGTCATTGCAGAAATGTCAATATATCTCAGGATTGACACAACCAAATGAAATGAAATAAATTGCACTGGAAAGTATGTTCTTTTAGCTTTATGACAATACCCAATTTGACGATTTGACAGTATATGATTTTCATATATTAAAAAAATAATTTCCGATTGGACCATTTTTTTTTTGAGACGCACTGTATACATGTAGCATCTACCATCCAAGTCAGTCACAAATGGGCCAATACCAACCAAAGACAAAACTTGCAGGTATATTCTATCATTTGACCTTTGACCTACATATGTGACCTTTGACCCCAAAAAAACATTGAGGTCCCTGTTACTCATCTACCACCCAAGTTTGGTTACAAATGGGCTTGTGGTTAGAAAATGATCTAGTTTGGGCCCTTATGGGCCCTGCCCCCTGGGCCTCCTGGGGGGCCTGGTGTACCATTCCAGGAACCCTCTATCCCC
>JZLH01S0325688.1:147717-162354 GCA_001188425.1 Eucidaris tribuloides | reverse complement strand
GCAAAACACCCTCTAAATGAGCGTGTGAATGCCGGGCAATGTAAACCCTTTTACCGCATACTGGAACAGTAGTTTTAATCAAATTATACACAATTAATTCAAACGCACACATCAAATTATAGGTAGCATAAGTCGGAGTAAGAAGTATTACTAGCAGCCATAGTAGTAGTAGTTGTAGTAGTAGTAGTAGTAGTAGTAGTAGTAGTAGTAGAATTAGTAATTGAGGTGAAGGTAGTAGTAGCAGAAATAGGAGAAGTAGAAATAGAAGTATCAAAGTATTAAAATATGTTAAAATATTATAGCACAATTGGGTCAAAATACCACAAGTAGCCCATACACTACAACAGAAACACCTACCCCATACAACAAATGATGCTTTCCAGATGAAATTGTAAACATAGGAGTTGAGGACTCTCACAAACAACATGTACATGTACACGCCCTCTACGGCCATCCACATAAAGGCCGCCAACAAGGAGAAGTGCATTACACCGGCCACGATACTGCATGGTATTTTGGGAACACTGTTGTCTGGTAATGAGATAACTGCGATGAACGATGAGTAGAGGGCGAGAAGTGAGACGCACAACCACATCAACATCTGATTTCGTACCTCTTTGCGAATTTCCCTGAAAAGCAAATCAAACACAATGATCCATTCCTTTGTACTAGATAACATTTACCTACATGTTCTTTTGATGCGGTTTTTCTTCTCACCGCGAAATGGAAAACATTAAGAAGATCCTCTTTTCTGCACAATTCCTTTTCTGCTTCCATAGCAGAAGGGAATACTGTATTGAAAGCGAAATTCAGATGCCTATTGGTAGTGTAAGTGGCTTTGATATTTGATACAATATCAGTTGACTAGTTAATGTTCTTGCTATTGCTGTTTATGCCAATTTTATCTTAAATTTGTACGAATTTTCTTCTTTTTATGTAATATGCATATAGGAACAACAATCAACTACTTAGGATCCAGAAGGCCAAATAAACGGTTCACTGCAACTCAAAAAATTAACACTATCAATGGGGGAATAAGACACACAATAATTATGAATTGCACGATTCTGAAACAAACATATATGCACACGGTTTTTAAAAGACGTGAGCCCACACGAGAAATTTGTCAATTTGGAGAATGTTCCAGCCCTCAGAGGCTTAGAAGCTGTCTGGATGAAGCTTCTGTCATTTCTGTAAGTCTTTTTGAATCTGTTTAGCATGCATTTTGGACAACAAACAGCAGCTGCGACCTGACGCATACGAGTCAAGACATGGAATAGATACATTGAAGGCGCTTTTCAGCAGGTAACCAAACAGGCAAAGGATTTTAGGAAAAGAAATCATACAGCAAAGGGGTGAATAGTCCATTATACGGTGTACCTGTGCCTCATAGACTCGTCTCTAATATCAAGAGTACTTTCACCAAAGTAAACTTTCCGTTATGACGGTTTTTTCTTCCTCGAAATAGTCCTCATTTCACTCTCAGTAGCTGCAGATCATGAGATATGACCTTTTTGTTTTCAGCCCAGGATTCCACATTTGATTGGTCTGTATTCAGACTCTTTTCATCTTGCTTGGTTTCCCTGTTTGAGGGATTGCAAGCAAACAATATTTAGTCGTCATCATATATGTATAACTTATTTTCGTGCACATCTACAAGGTCATCAGTGTAGATGAGGGCAGCGGACCCAATACTGAGTCCTGACATCCTATAGGTACTAAATCAGTAATTGTAATGCATTCAAAGCATGATTGATAAATGACGTTCTGCCAAATAGTTAGGTTTCCAAGTATATCATCCGGTTTGGATCCTTGTGAACACAGACTGATTAGCTGTGATTCCTTATCTGAAATTCCCCTCCTTGTCTATGTACTTACTTGATGAACAGGAATATGAGTAGTGTACACAGGATACCGGTCATAGACAATCCACAGCCAATATAACTCAGAACACCAAGAATTCTTTCTGGTACCTCGGAGATTATGGGCTGGTCAAAATAGATATCCTGGATTGGAAACCAAAGTAATATCATCGACTTATTAATCAAAATAATGTTTCTTTAGCAAATACTTAAAAATATGTTTGAAATTAAAGATCAATAACAATTTAGTGACTAACAGTATCAATCATTTATATGCGAAATTGTGATACACGACTACACGTACCAGAATGCAATCAACCAAATGAAATCTACAAATAAAATTCAGGTTTTGGGTAGGAGGTAGGTTTGCCTCTGAATTTCGGCAGAGCAAATTAAATTTCTTCAAATAAATTACTGCAATTGAGTCAGTTTTACTTAAGAGGGCATTTTTAATCTTGATACGTAGATAGAACTTCGGGCAGAATGAATCCACCCAGAAATACAGAGATCAATGTTTTTTAAACAACACAAGACATAATTCATTTCTGACAAGGCACACGTAAAGGTTCAGTTGTAGCATTGACATCTATGTTATCACTAGGCAAACCCCCTTTAGTCAATAATCCAGCATATAGGCAATACATAATCGTCTATAGCACAGGGGATTAGAAGTTTCTCTGTTGACAACTTCAAGCTAAAAATCTCTTTTGTGTGAGTTAGGAAATTTGGGGCAAATATTCTAAGCGGCCGGTGTTCGTCATGTACCTGCTTCATTTATAAAGTATTCTGGTTTAATTCCTATCATGCTAATCAGTGCTGATTTATGAAAAGACAGATCAACACTTCCGTTTCTCTTACCACAAGAACGGCGAAATTGGTTAGATGATCACATTGACACATGACGTCAGTGACCCCATCAACAGTGACGTTGACCTCGTAACATCCCTCGGTCGACCAGTTTCCATATCCGTCGTCTGCTTCAAAATCCCAGAAAACACAGGCCGTGTTGTTTACCACAGTACCGCCCTCGGGGAAGAAAAAGAAATACACAAATGAAACTCATATTAACTAATTATTGAGACCTTCCGATTTTTAGGGCGTCTTGATGAGTTGTAAGGACCCTTTTACAGTTATATACCGTAATACTATAACAATATCAGTAATCTTAAAGATAACATTTTGTACACGTGTATATACAATACATATAGTGTGTCTTACCATTTCGTGTAATTTTTCTGATTAGTTGTTTAGATTCCATTTTTGATCTGTAGCATTTTGCAGTTGCTCTCAATCCATAACTCTCCAGACACAAGCTGGGCATTCTCCAGTTCATCAGCTGTACTAGTTTTGGTATTTGATTATTCTCATCATCCAACATGTGATGATTTGATTCCAGAATTATCCTATGGTCATCCAAATCTGCCATGCCCATTCCATCCCTTCCCCTACTGGTTTGTAAATGCCTTTATGAATACCTTTTAGATACACTTTCTTCATCTAAATGGTTTACTATATGTAGTGTAGAAGTCAAGTCCACAAGTACCGAGTTCGAGTCTACAGATAAATAAAACCTTCGCATTCATTTAACACATTAGGGAATTGACGCTGAGTCCGAGTCCCGAGTCCACCAAATTGGACTAGTAATGGGTATTTTAAATTCATATAAACATGAATTCTACCAAAGAGTACAATTTTCTTAAATAAATTACTAAAATGAAATAAAAAGAAGCTCATGCCTGCCAGGGTGGGCAACCTTTAGGCAGAAGTCTAGCTCTAACAATCATTTCAAACTTTGTTATAATTTGGAAAGTCGGTGAGGATTTAACCATGAAAACTACCTTCATTCAAGTCGACTGCATTCATACCATTCTACATAATTCGATTCATACCTCTCCTCTGATTGGCTCAACCAATCTGAACTGCGTCGTGATTGGTTCAACAAGGTTTTCAACAGGAACTTGATGTACAGAGGCAGAAATAACCCGGCTATTAACGGCCTTGACTCGGTTTTCGTCTTGCTGATTGAACTCCACCAACCATCGTGAAATAAGAGAGAAGTAACGCGATACAGGGAGGCGGATAAACGGACTTCAGTAGAGTTATTTTGTGGTATTTGATCGACAACATTTGAAGGTATGGTAATTGAGGTTTGCAGATCAGTGACGTCACGTGGATTGTCCTCCATGAATGTGAGGTCGGATGATGTCAGTGGCCTATTAGCATCGTCTGTGACGTAAGCAAATGTGAAGCTATCCGCTGTTGTGTTTGATTGAATGTTTGTGACCTAACAGAGACAGAGACACACACATAAACATACATTTGAATTTAGTAAATTACTCAAATGATATTAAATAATGGGCACTGATATTGATGGGGATGATGATAAACAAAAGGAAGAATGTGATAAGGAGGAGGGGGAACAGGTCGAAATGAGGAAAAGAGAGCAAGTTCTTTGAGGTTACAATGCTGGAGAATCTTGTGACTAGTTTAAAGAATATTATCAGATCTATAGATGAATAATATTCTGTAAAATAAATGTCAGTGGACATAGTGAATGCCCAAAATTACGCTAGGAAAAATGATTACTCAAACATTTTGTTTTCGTTTAAATATGATTTGTTTACCTTACATGTATTAAATTAAAATTACTTCATTTTTTTTGGCAATAAAATCTCACAAATTATTTGTTTCTGAACAATAATGACAACATTCTTTTTTCAGATCATTACATTATGTGCTCGGATATTACATCCCTGGTCACTCGAAAAAGTTCTGTCCCTAAGCTTCTCCGCATCATTCAGACAAGCAAGTCATTCTCATCCTCTCAGATACCCACTTATACTTCTCGGTGGACAGAGGTAATGCGGATGATATGTCTTCACATATAAAAATGTTCCATAGTAATATCATCATATTACCGTGGGAGTACCATCAATAGCATGGTATTGCCATGGTAGTACCATCAGAAGCATGGTAATACCCTAGTCATAGTACCATAGTACCATGTTAATAACGATAGTATTATGCTAATACCATAGTGGCACCGAGATAAATTTCCCATTACTATGATAAATTGGCCATTACCATGGTAATACCATGGTACATTTTTACACGTGTCGATGCGTGTCCGATAGGATTCGAACCGGGGATCTCGTAATTGAGAACCACAACATAAGCCAAGACACCTTGTATGTGGCATTATTGTATTCAATACAAAGAGAAGGGCATATTTTACATTCAACTCACCATTATACACCGATGTTTGGATGCACAGCATTGTAATTCCATTGGACTGCAGTAGGTCAAACGAATCGGAGCTGTGTCTCCACGGCTTGCACGATGACATTATTGGCGCCATCTGCAGACGTTATCTGGATCTCATCGACATCTAAAAGATTGCTCACGCCTGCACAACCGACGTTGTAACCTGGTTACCGTAAACGACCAAAATGAAGCATGACCTTAAAATAATTGTTTACCAATATTTTAAAAGAGGGCGCCCTTTTTGGCACCATAATGTGCGAAGTTATTTTTTGGGGATGTACTCAAATCTTGCAGTATCTACGCCCATCTTGCCACCAATGAAAAAAAATCCCATAGTGATCACTTGAATACGGCAAACGTTAATTTAGACTTTCCGATGGAGCCCCGGTGGAAATTTTGTATTCCTCTGGGGGTTTCTTGAATTAAGTCCTCCTTTTGTGTTCTTTATTGTTTCAGTTAGATTTGTTACCTTCCTTCCTTTCGAACCCTGGCAGAGCTAGGGAACTCATTTGTCCTTGTTATATCCGGCTCTGCGTTTTGGTGTGTGGTTGTGTATGTGTGTGTGTGTGTGGGGGGGGGGGGTTACCGTTGTGAATATGTGACAATGTTTTGAGGTCCTTGTACACATTGTACAGCCTTGTAAAGCACACTATAACAAAGACGCTCTACGCATGAAAATGCCATAAAAACATTGCGAGCTTGTCCTTTAAAGTATTACTTAGATTATCAATTCAAATTCAGTGGAAAGTCTTGAAGAAATATAGGCAAAATACAAGTTCATTGCATTCTCACAGTGACGTTTCCCTCTTTACCAAGGTCACATACGATATCAGAACCCATTGTAAGGTGCTATAAGTGCAATTAATTTGAAGACGCCGAAATCCCCTAATTCTAATAATGCTAAACAACAAGTTGTTCTCTAACAAGAAAGGGACAAACGGGTCCACTTCTTAAAATGTGATTTCGAGTGACTTGGAGTAAAAAAAATAATATTTCTAATAATAATTATTTTTCATAATATTGTTTACTTCTTTTATAATAAAAATCGTATATCAGGCGAAGTTCCCTCCTTATCTCAGTGTATAGATTTAATGGTCCTGATGTCTTATCAAAAAGAGTACAAATCCCCATCTTACCTCTCAACTGTGACTTTTTCAAAAAATAACATCCTGTACAGAGAAAAACCTGTGCTGTACGTCTCAACCCCCATTCCCCCCCCCCCAAAAAAGGGAAAGTCTGTCTCGTCAGTTACCTTTTCGCGTGGCGTATTGTGTTTACGTGCTATACACAAATCTTTGTCGTCGCTTAGTAACTCTTCAACGCATCTCCTTTTAAGAGTATTATAATGTCATTTTTTAATATTGAAAGTAGAACAAGCAAGACATACCTGTGGATTGGGTGAGGCAACAGCGACTATATTTCTCAAGTTTTCCGCAGCTGATCTGACGCCAATAAAAGTAATTTCGCTGGAACTGGAAGTAATGACAGCAACGCGCTCACTTACCGGGACAACATTACCCTCTGTTATGTTTACCTAGGTGGCATGGAAATTAAAATTACAGCCGAGCATTATCAAATGTGCAAATAGGTAACATCAAAATATGTACTGGTGCGAGAGGTCTCTGGTTGGAAACAATGACAAATCGCGAGATTACGAGCACTATACTACTTTCCAGAGTGTCGCGCCGCTTACTGAAAGTAGTAAACAGTCCGCATAACCGCGAGAGGGTCATAGCCCCGGGCGTCATAGTTTCACGCAGAGTAATTTCATGCAGAGACTCTTGATCCAATCGTATTTGTTTTGATATCCGTCCATCGATTATTATGAATAGGGAAACAAACAAAGTGGTCACAAAAATGAAATTGTTACAAGTTTCAATAACCGCTATTCCACAGCAAGGACCACGTCTGAAACAAAATTTCCTGGAGGCTGTCACCTAGCTTATGGCGTCATTCCTGGAATGGTCATAAGTTTGACACCTCCCATCTGATCGCGGTGGAATACCATCAATCACATGATTCGCAATTGACCAACCAGATATCAAGAAACCTAAAAAAAGGTCAAATTTTAGATCTGAGGCTACATAGTAGTGTTCAAATAGACAAATAAACACGCCTAGATTATAAAAGTTTGGAAAGTTAGCACTGCCCAATGGCAAGTTATGCATGAATAAACAATTAATACTCGGGGCGAGTAGAAATATAGCCTAGGTGTAACACAGTAAGTCTTTGGGAAGAAATGGCAGGTGAATCCGGGCAACTTACGATTTTCACCTTTTTAAAACACTAACTAATCATTTTTGAAATATAATTTTTTTTCAGGGCTTCATTTTTAGACCTTATCAAAGACACAGGTAGCATGGGGAATCATGTAGTTCATTTTTTTACCTGTGGTAAAATGTAGCCACGTATCTTTAATACCGGGGCAGGGCCAGGGTCATTTTATAGGGAGGGGCAAAACCAAAATATAAGCGAAATCCCAAAAAAATAAATAAATCGGGTCTTCCGGTCCGCGAACACACTGATCTGTGGTGCAAAGCGATGCAACGGTGCCCCGGCATGTCTACGGCGAATAATTGTCAGCAAACTCTACCCCCGCCCCCCCACCCACCCACCCAATGTCATTTTTTCATATTCCAAACTACAGGGGGCAGTCGTCTCTTCCCCTTCAGTGGTGCCGCCGTTACCTAAAAGCATTTGCGACCCAACCTTTGACCTTTGATCTGGCGACGGTTGCTCCTGTGACAATATTCAAATTCAAAAACAACAAAGAGAAATTATCATTTATCTCACTCGACATGACACAGGAACAATACTCATTTTTTCTATCGATTCGAAGTTTATACGTAATACGTTTTGTGAAATGTGACAGTTTGCGGATTGTTTAAGTAATAATAATGGGTTCTTATAGTGCGTTATCCACAAAGTATCATAGCCTTACACATTATTATACCCCGGTCACTGGATACATTGAATTCAATCCAGCACTTATTATAGTGCTCACTCTCCATTGTTGGGTTTTAGAGTGGTGTTAGATATAAGCCATGCATATTTTCCATACCTTCGTTGTACACATTGAGCATAAAGTCAAATATTATTAAGATTTCTCCGTAAAATTCAGTGTAAATGTCAGTAATAATCAAATTAAATCTAATGAATATTTTCATTCGTAAAACAAGTTGTAGTTTTTTTTGTTTAAACTCCACTGCCACCAAAAATAAAGTTAGTTATTTGAATTTTTTAAATTAAACACCGATAAGTGGCACTGTTTGAGATAGTTCATCACGTAATGAGTAAAGTCCTCACCCTTGCAAGTATTTGTAGCTGCTCATCAAATAGTCAGATTTCCACCACATTCAAGTGCCTCGGAGGCCCCAGACCGCGCAGATATAGAATCACCCTCACAGGTTGCAGTGTATACCGGCAGACCAGCTAGAATTATTACATGTATTTTATAATGAGAAAAAACTGTGTTAGTTGACTATACATTTGAAAGTTTAGGTCCACAGTTCCCAGATGTGCAATGTCTTAGACCATGCACCACTAAAACACGGTGCGAGTTTTAAGCATCATGTGGTTAACATGAAGTGTTTTTTGTTGTTGTTTTTTGTATATTCAGTGCTAAAGTGAACAATACTCCATGGAGATTGACAGTAGAGTCAATTTCTGGTGTAGGCTGGAGAGCAATATAGCAGAGAAACTACGGGCAATTGTGGTTCACAGACAGCTTAGGGATAGCTAGAGGGAAGGGTTGTTTAACTAAGTAGCTGGAAAGATAAATGATGTAGTATAGAGTTCTTTAAGTGTATCATGCTGGACTGTATGTGTAAGAGTAGAGTTGTATGTCACCTTGTTACAGATAGTAATTAATGTCAGTTACACCAACATCACAATTAGTAAGCAGTACTCGAATAATAGAAATATGTACAGCTTGTAAGTTAGCTTTGATCGTGACAACAGTAACAGTAACTGAGTTTTGAGACACAGTAGTTACAGTACAGATAATAGTATGGTAAGAGTAATATTAGTGTTACGAAAATTTACTGTTGCATATAGTCTTTATGTTTAGGTAAATGACACATGATACTCACGTATACACTGAGTATCTCTACACGAAAGCTATTGTAATTGTAGTATATATATAGTGGTGGCATAGATAAAGGAAACAAGGATAAGTAAGTATAGTCACTGCAAGTTCAGTCCACTAGTGAAGGTATACCCATGAGAACCATTAGCTAAGTCAGAAGAGAAGTAGGATTGTGCAGTGCTAGCAAATTCCATAGATAGGTCAGTATGATAGCTAAATAATTAATGCGTAGGTTTTTCACAGTTAGACATTCAAGTTGCGAAGGAAGAAAGGATAATGGTGAGAGGGTAAGTGCAAAGGAGAGTGAAGAAGTTGAGAAGTTTAGTGATTGATAGAGGAGATGTAAGGCGAGTTTATAGAGGACATACATGTGCAATAACACTTGATCACGAATATATCTCTGTAAATGTATGTACCTGTTATACTCTCCAAATGTGATGGTCCATTTGTTAATTTTCTCAGTGTTAAGTGAAAATTGTAGAGTGAATTATGTCGCATGAGTAGTTTAGTTGGCGTTAGTATCTAATCATGTATGCCTGATGCTTGTTGTGTGGTCTTAGTAGGTCACGTGAGTAGTTAGTTTTGAAATGAAAAATGAAATTTAAAAAACAATAAATGAAGTTCAGATAAGCGGTTTTAAAGACATCATATTCAAGTCAGTGAATTCGAAATTTAAAGCTAAACGGCAAAATTTACAGAAAGATTTGTAAGATAGATAGAAATTTCGCATGTACGCCCCCCCTCACCGGGCGGAGAAAACGTGGATTCGCTTTTACTTGACCTGACAACAAAAAATATATGCAACGGTAGAAGGTTTAAATGATCACTGGATCAGAGAAGGAGGCGCTTATACGCCCTATGGAACGGAGGGGAATCAGGGGGTCGTTTCATAAAGCTTGTTTCGTAAGTTAGCTACCCATGAAACAACATTACGAAGAACTTCGTGATACTTTCTTGGTGTGCTATCAGTTTCTCATTCATATTACATGGTAGCACAAGAAGGTATCACCAGGTCGTTGCGTAAAGTCGAACAGCTCTTATGAAAACACCCCCCCCCCCCCCAAGAAAAGCTTCTGATCATCGTCACATAACAGTCTACCATTAACGGAGTACCAAGGGCAACAAGTCCGACTATAAGGAAGTGACGGGAGAAAGTTGGAGGGAAAGGGAAGTGAGGAAGTAAGTAGGAGGGAGACGCAGATGGAAGGAGAAAGGAGCGAGGATAAGGTATAGGGTGGGGATAAGACAATTAAGGATGAGCAGGGTAGAGTGAGGGAAAGTAAAGGGGGGTGAAAAGAAGGATGAGTGAAAGTGATTAAGATAAAGAAGGGGGAATAATAGTAGAAGAGGTGTAAACGAGGAATTGGGATAAGGAAAATAAAATAATAGGAGAGAGTGGTTAAGATGGGTGATGGAAGAAAGGCGGAGTAGTAGCGAAAGGGGGAAATTTGATGAAGAAGTGGGGGGGAGGGAGAAGGAAGGAGAAGTATGTTAAATAGGAGGAGGTAGAGGTGAGAGGTAGAAAAGAAAAAGGTTAGAAAAAACAGAGAGGAAGATTGTATAAGAGGAAAGGAGGAGAGAGAAGAGATAATGAAGTGGTTAAAGGAGGTATGGGAGTATGAATGAATGAAAGGGTAAAGGGTAAGGTGGGAAAAGATAAGGTGTGGAAGTTTGATGAAAAGGAAGGGAGTAAGGGAGGTGGAGATGAAAAGGAAAGAGAAGGTAGAGAGAATAGAGGTGGAAGGGAAAATAGAAAAGGAGGTGGATGGGGGGAAAAGGAAGGAGTATGAAAAATGTAGGAAAACGAAGAGGGAGAGTTGAGAGTGAGGTTGGGAGGGAAGTATGGGGGGGGAGGGAGGAAAAAGATGGATTAAAAAAAAGTGATGAATTGGATAAGTGTGAGAGAGGGAGAAGTGAGGAGGTAGGAGGAATCATGATGGGTGTGGGAGTGAGAGGTACGAGAATAGAACGGAGAGGAGGAGAGGGGGGGAAAATAAAGAGTGAAAGGAGGAGAAAAAATTGGAGAGGGAGATGGGCGGAAAGATGAATTGGTAAGTGAGATCGATAAATGAAAGAAGAGAGGATAAAATGTGAAATAGAGGTGGAGGAAGGGAATAGGGTGAGAAGAGAGGGGAGGAAAAGTATGGTTAAAAAAGAGAGTGTGATGGAGAGAGATAGGGGAAGGTAGGTGAACAGAAGGGATGGGAGAATAGTAATTTATGTGAGATATTGTGAGGAGGGGAAGGTTAGAAAAAAGGAAGAGTATGATAGAAGAAGGATAATGAGGAATAAAGAAGAAGGGGTGGGTGAATGTAAGGGAAGATGGAGAGAGAAGAGAGGAAGGGAGAAGAGTAGATCAAAGGTTGGGAAAAAGAGGTAAAAGAGGAGAAGGAAAGAGGTAATGAAATAAGATAGGAGTAAAGGAAGTAATAGGTAAAGAGTAGAGAGGGGAAGAGGGAGGAAGGGGGTGATGGAAAAGGAGGAAAGATGGATGTGAGAAAGGAGGGGTGGAGAGAATAGGAAGGGAAGATGCAGGTAGTGAGGAGGAGATAATTAAGGGGAGTATATGAAATGAGGAGGTGGGGTGGGAAGAGAGGTGAGTGAGAGGGGAGAATAGGGGAGGGGATAGTAGAGTAATATGAGGAGTAGGGGGTATTAGAGAAGTAGACGGAAGAAATTGAGAAGGAGGGAGCGAGGGGGTAGAGTATTATGGTATGTTGAGAGAAAAAAGGAAGGAGAGAGGGGAAGGCTGGATAAGTAAAAGGGAGAGGAGGGAGAAGAGAGGATAAGGGGTAGAGGGAGAATAAAAAGTAAGTGAGGATAATTAGAGAGGGAAAGAGAGAAATAAAGAAAAGAAGAAAAGGAAGAAAAATATGAGAGGGATAGGAAATTAGGAAGAAAAAGATAGGAGAGTATAAGTGTGGGAGTTGAGAAAAGAAAATAGAAATGGGAGGAAGGCATAAAGTGAGGGAGAGGAGTGTATGGAGGCAATGTAATGATGGGGAGAGAAAAGGTGATAAAGAGAGAGGTAGAATAGAGAGAAGATGGTGAAAGATGGTAAGTAATGTGAAAAAAAAAGTAGTATAGTTAGTAGAGGGGTGAGAGGGAGAAAAGAGGGGGAAAGAGTGAGGAAGGGGGGAGAAGGAGGAGAAAAGGTAAAAAAGTGGAAAGAGTGTGAGAAGAGAAGAGGAAGGAGAAGGATAGAAGAGAGATGAGAAAGGATGAGAGATAAGGGAAGAAGAGAGATGGGAGTAGAAAGGGTGAAAGAAAGTAGATATTGAGGGGTAAGAAGAATATAAGGCTTAAGGGAAAAATGAGGGGTGAAAAAGATTGAGAGTGGAAGGTAGAGTGAAAGAAAAAAAGAAGAAGGAGGAGTGAGGAAGTAGAAAGGATAAATTGCAGGAAAAGGGAGGGGAGTAGGGTGGAGAGAGGGAAGGGTAAAGTGGGATAGAAGGAAAGAAAGAGTGGAATAGGGAAAGAGATGGGGAGGAGGGTAGAATATAAGGTGGGGAGGCGAGGAAAGGTAAGGGGGAAGAGGATTTAGATAAAGTAGGAGAAATAGAAATGGGGATCTAGTAGAGGAGGTGAGAAGAGAAATAGGAGGAATGGATTGATGGGAAAGAGAAGAGGATGGTGAATGGGATTGAAAAGGGGGAGGTAGAGGGAGAAAAAAGGTGAAAAAATGAGGGTAATTAATGAGAAGAGGTGGATAAAGAAAAGAAGAGTTTAGGGAGTAATAGGTGAAGACAGGAGGGGATGTTCAGGAAGGGTGGAGAAAGGAAAGTGAGTTAAGTGATGGTGGAAGAGAAAGGCGTCGTGAAAGGGAGGAGAGAGTGAAGGAGTTGAGAAGAGAGAGGGGAGTATGAAGAGGATAGTAAGTAAAGGGATGGGAGGTAAAAAGGGAAAATAGATATGATAAGAACGAGTAGGAGGTATGTAGAATGTGAAAAGGGAAGAGGGTATGAGTAAAAATGGGAATAGAGAGGGTTTGGAAAGTAAGGAAAAGGGTAGACGTGAAAAAAAGAGTAATGTAGAAGTAAATGAGAAGAAGAAGCTTGTGGGAGAAAAGAAAGGGTTGGGTAGAGAGTAGGTGTAAAGAGAAAGAGGGAGGTAGTAGGTAATTGAAAATAACGTAGGTAAAACGAGTGAGGGGGGAGAGAATAGATTGGGAATGAAAGAGTGAAAGAGTGGACGGAGGGAAGGAGAGGGAGTAATTAATTAAGATTGATAGAGGTGTAAAGATAAAAGTGAAAGTTAATGGATGGTAAGTGGAAGGAAAAAAAAAGGGGAAGAAAAGGAGAGGAAAGAGTGAGAAGAAAATAGTATAGATTAGGGAGAGGTAGGAGGAGATGATGGTTGTGATTTAAGAGGGGTAATAAGAGTATAAATGAAAGAAGGGGGAGGTGGGTAAATAGTGATAATTAAAATTGGAAAATGGAAGGAAGATAGAAAGGTAGAAAAGAAGTAAAGTAGAAGATTAGTAGGTGATCAGAAAAGGAGGAGGAGAAGCGTGGAAAGTGAGAGTGTAGATAGGGTAAAAGGGTAGGAGAGTGAGGGAGAAGGGGGAAGTTAGGTAATGTGGGGGAGAAAGGGTGGAGAAAGATTGCAAAAGCTTGATGCGTGATGTAGTTAGAGATAGAAGAAGGGAAGGAGGAGAGGGAAGCAGAATGTCAAGAAGGAAGTAAGGAGTGGGGAGAGAGATAGTGAAGTAGTCGAGGAAGGAAAAAGGCGAGATTAAAAAAATAGTTGGTGTAGATGGAAGGAAAAAGGGGAAGATGGGTAGAGGTGGGTGATGAGGGTAATTAGTAGAGGGAAAATGTTTAGAAGCGGAGGAGTAGGTAAGGAGGTGGATGGGAGAATGTAAGTGGGGGTATGGGTGGGGAGTTGATAAGAGGGAAGGAGCGAAGAGAAGAAAGAGGAAGGTGAAAAGAAAAAGGAATGGAAGGAGTGAAGATTAAGATGGAAGATTAGCAGAAAAAGGAATTGAGGTAGAAGGTGGTTTGTAGGTATTAGGGGGATGGTGGATGAGGTCATAGAGTATAGTGAGGGAGTAAGGGAGGGAGTAAGTGAACGGAGGGAGGTGGTTGAAGAGGGTGGGTATTTAGTAAGTGGGATGAGAAAGTAGGTGGACGTGATAAAGTGTTAGAGAGGAGGTGTAAATAGAGTATAGTTTGGAAGGTAGGGGTGAAGTTGAGAGAGAAGAAAGAGGAAATGGAAAGAAGATGTGAGGAAAAATGGATGGTAAATAGTAAAGGGGAAGAAAATTGGGTAGAGAGAAAGATTAAGAAAAAGAGGGAAGGTAGAGTTTGAGGATAGGGGAGATGGTATGGGGAGAAATAAGGTGGAAGGAGGGGAATTGATGATGGGAAGATAGGGAGAAAGGGGGAAATTAGGTGATGGGGGTGTGGAAAGATGGGGGGGGTG
>JZLH01S0325688.1:115821-139612 GCA_001188425.1 Eucidaris tribuloides | reverse complement strand
AACAAATTTCCTGAGCTGTCACCTAGCTTATGGCCGTCATTCCTGGAATGGTCATAAGTTTGACACCTCCACTGATCCGGGTGAATACCATCAATCACATGATTCGCAATTGACCAACCAGATATCAAGAAACCTAAAAAGGTCAAATTTTAGATCTGAGCTACATAGTAGTTGTTCAAATAGACAAATAAACACCCTAGATTTATAAAAGTTTGGCAAAGTTACACTGCCCAATGGCAAGTTATGCATGAATAAACAATTAATACTCGGGGCGAGTAAGAAATTAGCCTAGTCGTGTCACACAGTAAGTCTTTGCGGGAAGAAATGGGCAGGTGAATCCGCGGCAACTTACGATTTTCACCTTTTTAAAACACTAACTAATCATTTTTGAAATATAATTTTTTTTTCAGGGCTTCATTTTTTAGACCTTATCAAAGACACAGTAGCATGGGGAATCATGTAGTTCATTTTTTTACCTGTGGTAAATGTTAGCCAGTATCTTTAATACCAGGGGCGGGCCAGGGTCATTTTTATAGGGAGGGGCAAAACAAAATTAAGCGAAATCCAAAAAAATAAATAAATCGGGTCTTCCGGTCCGACACACTGATCTGCTGGTGCAAAGCGATGCAACGGTGCCCGGCATGTCTACGGCCGAATAATTGTCAGCAAAACTCTACCCCCCCCCCACCCACCCAACCCATGTCATTTTTCATATTCCAAACTACAGGGGGGCAGTCCGTCTCTTCCCCTTCCAGTGGTGCCGCCGTTACCTAAAAGCATTTGCCGACCCAACCTTTGACCTTGATCTGGCGACGGTTGCTCTGTGACAATATTCAAATTCAAAACAACAAAGAAATTTATCAATTTATCTCACTCGACCATGACACAGGAACAATACTCATTTTTTCTATCGATTCGAAGTTTTACGTAATACGTTTGTGAAAATGTGACAGTTTGCGGATTGTTTAATAATAATAATGGGTTCTTATAGTGCGTTATCCACAAAGTATCATAGCGCTTACACATTATTATTACCCCGGTCACTGGATACATTAATTCAATCCAGCACTTATTATAGTGCTCACTCTCCATTGTTTGGGTTTTTTAGAGTGGTGTTAGATTATAGCCATGCATATTTTCCATCCCTTCGTTGTACACATTGAGATAAGTCAAAATATTATTAAGATTCTCCGTAAAATTCAGTGTTAAATGTCAGTAATAATCAAATTAATCTAATGAATATTTTCATTCGTAAAACAAGTTGTAGTTTTTTTTGATTTAAACTCACTGCACCATAAATAAAGTAGTTATTTGATTTTAAATTAAAACACGATAAGTGCACTGTTTGAGATAGTTCATCACGTAATGAGTAAAGTCCTCACCCTTGCAAGTATTTGTAGTCTGCTCATCAATAGTCAGATTTCCACCACATTCAATGCCTCGGAGGCCCCAGACCGCGGCAGATATAGAATCACCCTCACAGGTTGCAGTGATATACCGGCAGACCAGCCTAGAATTATTACATGTATTTAAATGAGAGGGAGAAAAAACTGTTGTTAGTTACTATACATTTGAAAGTTTTAGGTCCACAGTTCCCAGAGTGCAATGTCTAGACCAGCACCTTAAAACACGGCGAGTTTTAAGCATCATGTGGTTAACATGAAGTGTTTTTTGTTGTTGTTTTTTTATATTCAGTGCTAAAGTGAACAATACTCCATGGAGATTGACAGTAGAGTCAATTTCTGGTGTAGGCTGGAGAGCAAATATAGCAGAGGAAACTACGCGGCCAATCTGTGTGTTTCAGCAGCAGCTTAGGGATAGCTAGAGGAAGGGTTGTTTAACTAAGTACTTAAATAAGTGATTTAAGGTGCTTATGTACTCTGCTTTTGAAGGATTGTGCACCCTTGTCAGAAAATATCTCCAAACTACATTAGTACACTTGATAAAAAATTCGCTTTGATTCTTGTCGTGACACAAACGATATTTTGACCTCACATGTAGCAAGATATTAGTGTTCCAATTCTTGCCAACCTTTGTTTTGAAGACAGTCGTATTACTGTACACCAACATTTTGTAAATATGGTGGCTAAAAGTACAGAAAAATCCCATTCATTCGCCTGAGAACCAGGAAATACCAAAAATTATGCGTGCAGCAATTCCATGATCGCGATCAATATATTGCTCTGTTTTCACATAAGATATCATTTCGTAAAATATATTGTTAAGTTCAGGATTAAAGTGGATTATGTTTATGGATGTATGCAGTTTAGCAACATGCGATATATATCACGAAATATACCATAATACCTTATACTCCCAAATTTATGCCTTTGTTAAATTTCATTTGTAAATGTACTCTGGTGAATTATGCCATGTATTTTGTTGTTAAAACATGTATCCTGCTGCTGTGTTGCCTTGGATTCTATATATTTGAATAAAATGATTTAATAAAACAATATGAGTCAGTAGTGGTTTAAGACATCATTTCAGTCCAGATTTCGATTTAAAGCTAACCAAATTACAGAAGATTTGTAAGATAGATAGAAATTTCATGTACCGCCCCCCCCCCGGGGGGGAGAGAAAGTGGTATTTTTTACTTGACCTGAACAAATTATATCAAGGTAGAAGGTTTTAAATGATCCTGGGATAGATGGAAGCGGTTATACCCTGGATCGGGAGGGAATCAGGGGGGTGTTTCATAAAGCTGTTCGTAAGTTACGAACAAAACTTTACGAAGGACTTGTGATACTTTTCTTGTGGGTGCTTATCAGTTTCTCATTCATTTACATTGTAGCACAAGAAGTCATCTACCAGTCGTGCGTAAAGTCGAACAGCTTTATGAAACACCCCCCCCCCCCAAGAATTCGTGAATCATCGTCCATAACAGTCTTACCATTAACGGAGTACCAAGGGCACAGTCCATGCAACGTTGTTGTGAGTTAAAAGTAGAATTTAACGTCAGCCCGATAATTTCCGAATGGAAAGTAAACACGGATCGCTTGAAGTACGTTGTTTCAAAAGCGGTTTCCATTACAAGATACTGCAAAGCAATGAAAAACTTTTTATCACTTTTATATTAACCAATCTGATGATGGTATTAGGCCTATATTAAAAAGTTAACATAAATATTCTGCTACAATTATAGAATGTTGATAAATAGATAATAGAATGCTTATTGTTTTCTCTTTTATATAAGAAACTCTCAGGATATATATTTAGCATGAAACAATAAAAAGTGGACAAAAAAGTAAGTTTCCTGATTTTAACCAACCACAATCAGCACATCGGTGTGTAATTGTTTTCCGATACTAATTAATTTCTCAAAAACATGAGCTCTAAATCAATTTGTGAAACAGCATCCTATGAGAATGAATCACCTGTGGGTCAACAAATACACAACCATCAACTAAAAACCTTAAGTAATTATAATACGTCAAGCCAATATACATTATTATTGGAAACATATTATTCTTCTCAATCATTTTAATTCAAACGCACTAAATATTTTTTTTGAAATACAAGGATTTTTATAAAACATTACGGTCCGTGGATTTAATCCAGTGTGTGAACGCGAGACATTACTTGCGTAACAAATCATCAGATCATTTGTAGTCGTTAAGCTTGATACCACATATATACATATAATTAACATGCGGTAACCTTTTTATTGAACCGAGTATCAAGTATGATTCAGAGCCAATTGCTCGTTAGGGTGACCTTGGACGGATTATTTGTTACTGACGGTCATTATTAAGATCTAAATGAAAATCGCTTTTTTCACTCTACGTACATTCCAAATTTCTTTTTAGATAAGAGAATAGCAAGATGGTAACATATTTACAATTAAAGATATAACGCATCGTAGTTTGTCTTACATATACTATACACTTGAATCGAATCGGGATCCATGAATCCACTAAATTCACTTGAATTGACCGACGCAGCGCGTTGAGAACAAAGCGATCGTTTGACAAATCTGGTCGGCGTGTCTTCGTAGATGTACACATTGAAATCAGCCATGGACACCTGCAGTGCTTTCAGACACGAAGGTAACTTCAACCATTGGTGACTCGGGAAATTCAAAACCTTCATTGGACGACGAATAGACAGGTAGTCACCTAGAAAATGTTCATGACATGTGCAATAGATATTTTTACTTACATTTAACAACCACATGCTCGCAAACATTTATTTTTTCAAAATATATCTTAGGGTGTGTTCTTTTCCATCCATATGTAGTTTTTTGGTACATATACGGTTTGGTGGCATTGTTTGCCTACACATTTGTAATGTATTGGACAAAGTGGATTCTGAATAATAAAAATTTATAATACCAAAATTGTATGGAGATCTTTGATTCATTTTGCCTCTTCTTCATCACATCAGGGCGATTGGGATGGATTCACAGATAACTTACTACCACGCAATAGTTTCATAGCCAACACGCGAAACATGATAAACCCATCGCATAAATCTTTTGAAGTGGACTAGGTTTTACTGAATGTCACTGCCGAATCTTAATGTGACTTGATCATGCATGCGTTTTCTTTGTTCCTTAGTATAATTTCCTTGTAAGCGACGGATACTTACAAAGTTCATTGATTTGACGAGGCTGCTCGAATTGAAATCATCGGAATTTTTATCCAGTAAACTCTCTGCTTAAACGTCAAGTTGAAGTTTTTAGCCTTAACCGATCAGGTACATCGTAACAAAGCCCTTAAAAAGGTAAAAAATGACTGCTTTGTTTATCGAATGTTCATATTTAATATAAGTAGTAGTAATAATAATAAGAGTAAGGAAGAAGAAGAAGAAGAAGAAGTAAGAAGAAGAAGAAGAAGAAGAATAGTAATAATAATAATAATAATAATAATAATAATAATAGTAGATAATATAATAATAATAATATAATAATAATAATAGTAATAATAATAATTAATAATAATAATAATAATAATAATAATAATAATAAAGCAACAACAATAATAATAATTATTGAAACTAGAATTAAAACAGGTGACCCATGCATGAGTGCGGCCTGCTACTTCACATAAGTAACTGTACAGTCATTACTAAGTGGTGATACGGAATAAAGCGTCTTCGTGAATATTATGAAAGAACAGGAAGTACATGCTCCCCATACATATGATAACAATTTTCTTGCTGTCCATGTGTTCTGTCGCTCTGGTCGACAGAGGCGCACCAGTACTGGTGACGCGTTACGAACCGTAGCGAGGAAACGGTTAGCTAACAATGAACCTTGACAGTATGCGTACATGATGATTGACTTAAATGCATCTCTGACCCGCTTTGTTACAATTTAAGTGACCGGGGATGCTAGCGTCATTTAATCGAAGAAAATATTTTATGTAACTTTATCAAACAACAGACGGACGACATTTGGACACCCCTACTCACTTCACCTTTGGATGGCGCAGGACGTACAGCTAGTAATAATAATAATAAACAACAACAATAACAATAATAATAATAATAATTAATAATAAACAATTAGCAACAACAACAATAATTATAATTAATATAATAAAATAATACAATGATAATAATTTCAATTAATAATACTTAATAACAATAACCTCCTTCTTACATCATTTTGATATATACAGTGCGTCCAGAAAAAACAGCAACCCTAAACAAAGGCTTATTGTGCGAAAGCAATGTGGCGTAGATTGCTAAAATAATGTTCCAATAACTTTGACTTATGCTCTTTCAAAATGATACATTTAAACAAAACTATTTACTCATGGCCTTTCGCTGAGTTACCAGACATTTAAAAATTTTAAGGTGAAAAACCATTTGTACGCTTTTTGGCTTTGACACAGTGCACACCAGCTGTCCAATCTCTTTTCTTTTCATGGAGTGCACTGATGTCAAAGCCAAAAAGCGCTAACAAATGGTTTTTCAGTTTAATTTTTTAAAGTCATGTGAACTCAGCGAAGCATGAGTGTACGAGTTTTGTTTAATGTATCATTTGAAAGAGGCATAAGTCAAAGTTTATTGTGAACTTATTTTCTTGCCAATTATTTAGCGTCATTGCTTCCGACATTAATAAGGCCTTTGTTTCAGGGTTGGTTTTCTGTTTTTTCTGGACGCACTGTATATTCCAAAGTTGATTATTCTGTTTGGGCAATGGCCTAGCGTTGACATTAACATACCTATTCGCCAGCGGGTTTCTGTGTAACCTGGAGCACAACTCACACTATGAAGCTTATTGTCACCATTTAAAACAAGTTCCTCCATCAAACACGGCCACTGGCACACTCATTTAAATCTGTAAAGATGACAATATTTCAAGAGGTTGTATTCATCGATTAAATGCACGGATATGTCATTTTGACAATATTCTAAGTAAATTATACCTGATTGGGATAATGGTACTCGCCGATGTACATCCTATTTCGCAGTGATTCCCCGTATCCTGAGTACAGGCTACACCAGTACTGGTTAATCCCATCAGTACAAATCCGCTAATTCTGGCACGGCTGACTGAATACACTCCGTCAAATCTATGAAGACGGTAAAATTAAGATTTTATTATCTTCTTCAATCCATTGAAATGTTTCAGAATATGTATTTATCAGCAAAAAAAAAAACCGTTGGCTGTAGGACAAGATCATTACACAGTGGTGAGGATGAGTTGCCTGTCGAGGAGTCGACCATAATGACCGAAATAGCTTAAAGACGGGATATGCAAGATTGTTTTATTGTATTGCTTGAAAGTATTCAGATGACAGAAATAATGTCTTTTATTGGCGCCAAACAGCCCATACAAGGAAGGTATAGTTGACTCTTTAAACACTCGTTAATACCTGTTAAGTAGACAGGAGTGGAGAGCTTGTTGTTTTGCTGCCCTACCATGCCCAGGAGGCCATCATGGGCCCAGTAAGTAAGTATGTAAGCTTATAATCTGTAGGCCTCCTAAGAAGGCAATATTAAGATTTTACTGTTGCTTAATGCATTTAAAATGCCAGAAAATCGTATATTTATCTTCAAAAACAATTCCCTGTGGTCATCGTGGTTTTGTAGGCGATCATCTCGCCACGTGTGTGAGATGCAGTTGCTGCCCAGAAGGAAGTCGACCACAGTGCGCCATAATAGTTAGCAGCGATGAGGTCGCAAGGCCAGGGCTCATTCCCGAGTCACGAGGCCGCTGTAAAAATATTTTTCCATAGCTTTGTACACGTGACTCGGTTCAAAGACCAAAGGCCAAGCCAGCAAAATCTCGCCTGCGAGGCCTGCCTCGACTAATCCCTGATTGAGCTGTAAAGACGGATATGCAGATACTTTAAGTATTGCCTTAAATGTATTCAGGACAGGAATAATGTCTCTTATTGGCCTAAAACAGCCATACAAAAGGTTTGTAAATTGGTTCATTTTTAATAGTATCTTTAAGTGATATTCTTTTATGTAGAACGGATTCGTGATGAAGTACATACTTGTTTCGCAACGGCCGTTCCCCGTGAATCCTGGAGCACAACCACACGTGTAGAGCGTAATCCCATCAATACAGAGTTCCTCCATTCAGGCAAAAAGGCCGCTGGCACACTCGTTAATATCTGTAAAGATGCGCAATACTCTAGATGTTGTATTGATTTCTTTAATGCCTCTTTCAATGATAAAAAGTTATGAGAAGATGTGGTATGACAAACAGTAATAAACAGCATTACTCATCTTCGGGATTTCATCGTTGATCGACTTTTATCGAACCTTTGACAGAGAATGATTGATTTTACAAATAACCAATCAGATTCTGGTTTGGAGTATATAAATGTGAAGTTTCCATAAGCAAGCGACTCCGACGTACCTACTAACATCTTTATTGCGTTGAGAGATAACGAACTTACTAAGCAAATGAAAGGCTTTCTGTGGGTAATCCTTTTGTAAATTTTGCACCTAAAACACTGATCTATGTTATTTTCATGATACAGCGTTAACAGTTGGTGGTTGTTTTATATTCTGTCGAGTCCATATACAAACACAACAAAAACTTGCAGTGAATACTCAAAGAGATTTCTGTTTAACCATGCCCGCCTTGTAACAAAGGCTTAAAATAAATGCTCCTTTCCGCTCAAGTCCTGTCAGATTTTACTCAAAAGGCATTTTGGTTTGGACAAAACGGTTATCTGGGTATTTGATCCAGAGTCGGGGCCTATCCTGAAAAAACTCGAACAGACTTGCACTTATTATAAGACGATATAATAATACCCTTTTTTCTTCTTTTACTTCTAAGGGAGCCCCAAACTACCTACTTTCAAAAGCTAACTTATAGTGGTTGTGCCGTTAAAGTGCACGTTTTCAATGTGGGCATAATCATTGCAAAATATAACGCGAATTAGTCTTCTAGAGAGTAAATAGCCACTGCATGTATTTGCAGCTACCCGAATAAGCTGTTTATAAACACCAGCCACATTATTGAAAAGCCACAATTCTCACCTTGTTCTCGCAGTTGACCCCGTGTATCCTTGCACGCAGGTGACAGGTGTTAACGATGATATGATGTTACATGTGTTCCACCATTCTTGACACGGTGTTGGTGCTACACCCATTGATATTCTGTAGAATGTGAGTGTCCACGGATATCTATTTCCGATATTCGTTGATTTGTGTAACAGGGAAATTGGCATTTACGAAATCAAAAAAAAAATCATATACTTCACAGCGAATAATTGTTGCTACAACTTGGAAGAGGTGTATTAACAGTGAATACTGAACGGATTAATGATTATTAAAAGATATGATTGATGATAATAATTATGCATGGGCATGCATATGGGTCGTTTCTGCTGCGGTTGGAGCTATGCTCTTAATACATCTATTTGTATATGTTGCCACATTCATTTTATGTATTTTTTTACTGTTTAAACAGAACATTATTATAGTCCACACTGAATTTCCTATTATACTTTTCTGTTAAATATGAACAAAAATAATATTTGGAAAGTTCTGGGTAAAAAAAATGAAATCAATTGAATACTAATACATACTACTAATTAATATAACCTAATATTACCAATAATAGAGGTTGATGATAATAATAATACATTGTTAAATAATTATAAAAAAAATATATGCGAATAATATAGTTTATAAGGATAATAGATGCATGTTGATGACTTGAATCTTATTTATCATTAATTCGATAATACCAGAGACGAACAGCAAAATTTTATTCTGCCATCTTAAATTCTTTCTGCAAACTTTCATGTCATTAATTATCAATTTCGTTTCTACTAAAGGCTTATTAAATTATTAATGCGAGCTCAGACGTAAGGAATGATTCTCGGGTATTTGTAACCATAGTAAAACCGTCGGGCATTGGCCGTACCCAGCATGGCCTGGGGTGGTTGTGACGCTGACCGAGATATTTCAGTAGGTTTCATGGTTCGAATCCTGTTGGCGCGTGTCCAATCTTTTTCTGAGTCAATAAAAAATAACAGCATTCAAGCATTTGATTTTATTTATCATTAATTTGATAATACAGAGACGAACAGGGCAAATTATATTCTGCATCTTTATAAATTCTCTCTGCCGAAACCTTTCATTCATTAATGCCCAATTCGTTCCTACTTGGGGCTTATTAAATATAATTGAGCTCAGACGTGAGGAATGATTCTCGGGGTATTTGCTAACCAAGTAAACCGTGGCATTGCGTTACCAGCATGGCCTGGTGGTTGTGCCGCTGACGTGATAGCAGTAGTTTTCAGGTTCGAATCCTGTTGGCTGTTCCAATCTTTTTCTTGAGGTCGATTAAAAAATAACGGAATCAAGCATGTCTTAAATATCATTATTTGATAAATACAGAGACGAACAGCAAATTTATTCTGCATCTTAAATTCTCTCTGTAATCTTTTCATTCATTAAAGTGATAGGCTAACATGTGTGGAGCTTCAATTTGAAAAAAGATTGTTTCAAACTTTGATATCTGAGTTACATAGTAGTGTTCAAATGGAACAAATAAACACCCCTTAGAATACAACGCTTCGAAAGTTACACTGCAAATGGGCAAAGTATATGCTTGTGAATAAACAATTAGATAAACAATTAGAACTCGGGGCGAGTTTTAAATAAGCCTAGGTGTACACACAGTAGTCTATGGATGGAAATGGAACAAGTGAATCTGAGTCAACTTACGATTTTCACTTTTTTGAAAGCACTAAATAATCATTTTGAAATACAATTTTTTCAGGGCTTCATTTTTTAGACCTCATCAAGACACTGGTAGCATGGGAAGTCATGCGGCTCAGATTTTTTTAAAACTGTGGTAAATGTTAGCATACCTTTAATAAATAATATAGTATTCACAAGATCAATTACAGGTTCGTTCTCACATTGGAGTAAACTTATGATTTGTTGGTAATTGGAGGCAATCATTCATTTCTTCCTTCCTTCCCCGCCCCCCTTCTTTCCTCCCTTCGCTGTCATGATATGCCAAGTGATTATTCTTTTGGGCAATGGGCTAGTTGACATTAATTACCATTCGCAGTTGGTTCCGTGTAACCTGGAGCACAAGCCACACTGCGTAGCCTATTGTTCGCCATTAAAACATGTTCCTCCATTTCCACACATGGCTCACTGGCACACTAATTAAAAATTTGTATGTAAATCATGACGACTTAGTTCAAGAGGTTGTATCTCAATCGATAAGATTGCACGGATATGTCATTTTGACTATGTATTAAGTAATTATTCCTGTTGGATAATGGACTCGCCGATGTACATAACCTATTTCGCGTGATTCCCCCGTATGCCGGAGTACAGGTACACCACGTACTGGTTAATCCCTCGTACAAATCCCTATTCTGGCACGGTCACTTTAAACACTCTGTCAATATCTATGAAGGACGGCCAAAATTAAAGCATTTTATTATCTCTTCAATGCATTGAAAATGTCAGAAATATGTCATTTTTATCAGCCAAAACCCCGTGGTGTAGACAGTCATTTACACGTGGGTGAGGATGAGTTGCTGTCCGAGGGGAAGCGACCATAACGCATAACAGCTGTAGAGATGGAGATATGTAATAATGTATTTTGTGTATTGTTTAAAAAGTATTCAATTAATAAAATTAATTGCTTTTTATTGCGCCCAGACCCAAACAGCCATACAAGAAGGTATTGTAAATGCTTCAGTTTTTTTATAAAACACAACAAAAAGTAAACTACCCCTTTATTTCCAAAATATCATTAATTTTGAAAGAAACGGTTTGGAGCCATAAAAAATGGCATGGGATGTTTCTGCACTTTAATTGACCATAACTTCTCGTGTGAAAAGTGTGATTGATCCATGCAGGTCATGCATGAAAGTGATTCAGTCAATAAAGGTAATAAATGTCACTTTTCAAAAGTCACAAGGTCATTTTGAGGGATTTGTGATGCGGATTGGACAAATCTGCTTTGGTTGAATGATTAAGCGCTATTTATGTTAATCATTTCTATCGTTTTGACGCCCTTACACTTTTTTTGGCCACTTTCGCATATTTCACGCTTCAGTGAGCTGATTCAAATTCAGTGGAAGTCTTGAAGAAATATAGGCAAAATACAAGTTCATTGCATTCTCACAGTGACGTTTCCTCTCTTACCAAGGTCACATACGATATCAGAACCCATTGTAAGTTGTCTGTAAGTGCAATTAATTTGAAGATCCGAAATCCCCTAATCTCATAATGCTAACAACAAGTTGTTCTCTAACAAGAAAGGGACAAACGGGTCCACTTCCTAAAATTTTCGAGTGACTTGGAGTAAAAAAGTAATATTTTCTAATAATAATTAATTATTTTTCATAATATTGTTTACTTCTTTTAATAATAAAATCAGGCGAAGTTCCCTCCTTATCTCAGTGATAGAGTTAATGGTCCCTGATGTCTTATCAAAAAGAGTACAAATCACCATCTTACTCTCAACTGTGACTCTTTCCCAAAATAACTCCTGTACAGAGAAAACCTGTGCTGTCTCACCCCAACTCTCCCCCCCCCCCGAAAAAAGGGGAAAGTCTGTCTCGTCAGTTACTCTATTCGCGTGCGCATTGTGTGTACGTGCATACACAAATCTTTGTCGTCGCTCAGTAACTCTTCACGCAGCCCCTTTTAAGAGTATTATAAATGTCATTTTTTAATATTGTACTACACATTATCGTAAACGATATCAACGAAAGTGAAACAAGCATGACATACCTGTGGATTGGGTGACGCAACGGCGACTATATTTCTCAAGGTTTCCGCAGCTGATCTGACGCCAATAAAAGTAATTTCGCTGGAACTGGAAGTAATGACAGCAAGTCGCTCACTTACCGGGACAACATTGCCCTCTGTTGTGTTTACCTAGGTGGCATTGAAATTAAAATTACAGGCACCATTATCAATTGTGCAAATAGGTAACATTCAAATATGTACTGGTGCGAGAGTCTCTGGTTGGAACAGCGACAAATCCGAGATTACGAGCACTATACTACTTTCCAGAGTGTCGCGGCCCTTACTGAAAGTAGTAAACAGTCCGCATAACCGAGAGGGTCATAGCCCGGGGTCATAGTTTCACGCAGAGTAATTTTATGCAGAGACTCTTGATCCAATACGCATTTGTTTGATATCCGTCATCGATTATTATGAATAGGGAAACAACAAAGTGGTCACAAAAATGAAATTTGTTACAAGTTTGCAATAACCGCAATTCCACAGCAAGGCCACGTCTGAACAAATTTCCTGGAGCTGTCACCTAGCTTGATGGCGTCATTCCTGGAATGGTCATAAGTTTGACACCTCCACTGATCCAGGTGGAATACCATCAATCACATGATTCGCAATTGACCAACCAGATATCAAGAAACCTAAAAAGGTCAAATTTTTAGATCTGAGCTACATAGTAGTGTTCAAATAGACAAATAAACACCCTAGATTATAAAAGTTTGGAAAGTTACACTGCCAATGGCAAGTTATGCATGAATAAACAATTAATACTCGGGGCCAGTAGAAAATAGCCTAGGTGTACACACAGTAAGTCTTTGGGAAGAAATGGGCAGGTGAATCCGGGCAACTTACGATTTTCACCTTTTTAAAACACTAACTAATCATTTTGAAATATAATTTTTTTTCAGGGCTTCATTTTTAGACCTTATCAAAGACACAGGTAGCATGGGGAATCATGTAGTTCATTTTTTTACCTGTGGTAAATGTTAGCCAGTATCTTTAATACCAGGGGCAGGGCCAGGGTCATTTTATAGGGAGGGGCAAAACCAAAATTAAGCGAAATCCAAAAAAATAAATAAATCGGGTCTTCCGGTCCGACACACTGATCTGTGGTGCAAAGCGATGCAACGGTGCCCCGGCATGTCTACGGCGAATAATTGTCAGCAAACTCTACCCCCCCCCCACCCACCCACCCAATGTCATTTTTCATATTCCAAACTACAGGGGGCAGTCGTCTCTTCCCCTTCCAGTGGTGCCGCCGTTACCTAAAAGCATTTGCGACCCAACCTTTGATCCGGCGACGGTTGCTCCTGTGACAATATTCAAATTCAAAACAACAAAGAGAGATTTATCAATTTATCTCACTCGACATGACACAGGAACAATACTCATTTTTTCTATCGATTCGAAGTTTTACGTAATACGTTTTGTGAAAATGTGACAGTTTGCGGATTGTTTAATAATAATAATGGGTTCTTATAGTGCGTTATCCACAAAGTATCATAGCGCTTACACATTATTATTACCCCGGTCACTGGATACATTAATTCAATCCAGCACTTATTATAGTGCTCACTCTCCATTGTTTGGGTTTTTAGAGTGGTGTTAGATATAGCCATGCATATTTTCCATACCTTCGTTGTACACATTGAGATAAGTCAAAATATTATTAAGATTTCTCCGTAAAATTCAGTGTAAATGTCAGTAATAATCAAATTAATCTAATGAATATTTCATTCGTAAAACAAGTTGTAGTTTTTTTTGTTTAACTCACTGCACCATAAATAAAGTTAGTTATTTGAATTTTAAATTAAACACGATAAGTGGCACTGTTTGAGATAGTTCATCACGTAATGAGTAAAGTCCTCACCCTTGCAAGTATTTGTAGCTGCTCATCAATAGTCAGATTTCCACCACATTCAATGCCTCGGAGGCCCCAGACCGCGGCAGATATAGAATCACCCTCACAGGTTGCAGTGTATACCGGCAGACCAGCTAGAATTATTACATGTATTTTAAATGAGAGAAAAAACTGTGTTAGTGACTATACATTTGAAAGTTTAGGTCCACAGTTCCCAGATGTGCAATGTCTAGACCATGCACCTAAAACACGGCGAGTTTTAAGCATCATGTGGTTAACATGAAGTGTTTTTTGTTGTTGTTTTTTGTATATTCAGTGCTAAAGTGAACAATACTCCATGGAGATTGACAGTAGAGTCAATTTCTGGTGTAGGCTGGAGAGCAATATAGCAGAGAAACTACGGGCCAATCTGTGGTTCACAGCAGCTTAGGATAGCTAGAGGGAAGGGTTGTTTAACTAAGTACTTAAATAAGTGATTTAAGGTGCTTATGTACTCTGCTTTTGAAGGATTGTGCACCCTTGTCAGAAATATCTCCAACTACATTAGTACACTTGATAAAAAATTTCGCTTGATCTTGTCGTGACACAAACGATATTTTGACCTCACATGTAGCAAGATATAGTGTTCAAATTCTTGCCAACCTTTGTTTGAAGACAGTCGTATTACCTGTACACCAACATTTTGTAAATATGGTGGCTAAAAGGTACAGAAAAAATCCCATTCATTCGCTGGAGAACCAGGAAATACCAAAAATAATGCGTGCAGCAATTCCATGATCGCGATCAATATATGCTCTGTTTTCACATAAGCATATCATTCGTAAAATATATTGTAAGTTTCAGGATTAAAGTGGATTATGTTTATGGATGTATGCAGTTTAGCAACATGCGATAATATCACGAATATACCATAATACCTATACTCCCAAATTTATGCCTTTGTTAATTTTCATTTGTAAATGTACTTGGTGAATTATGCCATGTATTTTGTTGTTAAACATGTATCCTGTGCTGTGTTGCCTTGGATTCTATATATTTGAATAAAATGATTTAAAAACAATATGAGTCAGTAGCGTGTTTAAAGACATCATTTCAGTCCAGATTCGAATTTAAAGCTAACGCAAATTTACAGAAGATTTGTAAGATAGATAGAAATTTCATGTACCGCCCCCCCCCGGGGGGGGAGAAACGTGGTATTTTTGACTTGACCTGAACAAAAATATATCAAGGTAGAAGGTTTAAATGATCCTGGGATAGATGGAAGCGCTTATACCCCTGGATCGGGAGGGAATCAGGGGGTGTTTCATAAAGCTGTTCGTAAGTTACGAACAACTTTACGAAGGACTTGTGATACTTTCTTGGGTGCTTATCAGTTTCTCATTCATTTACATGTAGCACAAGAAGGTATCACCAGTCGTGCGTAAAGTCGAACAGCTTTATGAAACACCCCCCCCCAAGAATTCTGAATCATCGTCCATAACAGTCTTACCATTAACGGAGTACCAAGGGCACAGTCCATGCAACGTTGTGGAGTTAAAAGTAGAATTTAACGTCAGCCCGATATTTCCGAATGGAAAGTAAACAGGATCGCTGAAGTACGTTGTTTCAAAAGCGGTTTCCATACAAGATACTGCAAAGCAATGAAAACTTTTATCACTTTTATATTAACCATCTGATGATGGTATTAGGCCTATATTAAAAAAGTAACAATAAAATACTCCTGCTACAATTATAGAATGTGATAAATAGATAATAGAATGCTTATTGTTCTTCTCTTTATATAAGAAACTCTCCAGGATTATATTTAGCATGAAACAATAAAAGTGGACAAAAAAGTAAGTTCCTGATTTTAACCAACCACAATCAGCACATCGGTGTGTAATTGTTTTCCGATACTAATTAATTTCTCAAAAACATGTAGCTCTAAATCAATTTGTGAAACAGCATCCTATGAGATGAATCACGTGGTCAACAAATACACAACCATCAACTAAAAACCTTAAGTAATTATAATACGTCAAGCCTATACATTATTATTGAAACATATTATTCTTCTCAATCATTTTAATTCAACGCACTAAATATTTTTTGAAATACAAGGCATTTTTATAAAACATTTACGGTCCAGTGGATTTAAATCCAGTGTGTGAACGCGAGACATATCTTCGTAACAAATCATCAGATCATTTGGTAGTCGTTAAGCTTGATACCACATATACATATAATTAACATGCGGGTAACCTTTTTGAACCGAGTATCAAGTATGAATTCAGAGCCATATGCTCGTTTGGGTGACCTTGGGACGGATTCATTTGTTACTGAGGTCATTATTAAGATCTAAATGAAAATCGCTTTTTCCACTCTACGTACATTCCAAATTTCCTTTTTAGATAGTAGAATAGCAAGGATGGTAACATATTTACAATTAAAGTATAACGCATCGTAGTTTGTCTTACATATACTATACACTTGAATCGAATCGGGATCCATGAATCCACTAAATTCACTTGAATGACCGACGAGCGCGTTGAGAACAAAGGATCGTTTGACAAGATCTGGTCGGGTGTCTTCGTAGATGTACACATTGAAATCAGCCATGACACCTGCAGTGCTTTCAGACACGAAGGTAACTTCAACCATTGGTGGACTCGGAAATTCAAAACCTTCATTGGCGACGAATAGACAGGTAGTCACCTAGAAAATGTCATGACATGTGCATAGATATTTTTACTTACATTAACAACCACATGCTCGCAAACATTTATTTTTTCAAAATATATCTTGAGGTGTGTTCTTTTCCATCCATATGTAGTTTTTGGTACATATACGGTTTGGTGGCATTGTTTTGCCTACACATTTGTAATGTATTGACAAAGTGGATTCTGAATAATAAAAATTTATAATACCAAAATTGTATGGAGATCTTGATTCATTTTGCCTCTTCTTCATCACATCAGGCGATTGGGATGGATTCACAGATAACTTACTACCACGCAATAGTTTCATAGCCAACACGAAACATGAAACCCATCCGCATAAATCTTTGAAGTGGACTAGGTTTTACTGAATGTCACGCGAATTCTTAATGTGATTTTGATCATTGCATGCGTTTTCTTTGTTCCTTATTATAATTTCCTTAGTAAGCCGACGGATACTTACAAAGTCATTGATTTGACGAGCTGCTCGAATGAAATCATCGGAATTTTTATCCAGTAAACTCTCTGTAAACGTCAAGTTGAAGTTAGCCTTAACCGGATAGGTACACGTAACAAGCCCTTAAAAAGGTAAAAATGACTGCTTTGTTTATCGATGTTCATATTTAATATAGTAGTAGTAATAATAATAAGAAGAAGAAGAAGAAGAAGAAGAAGAAGAAGAAGAAGAAGAAGAAGAAGAATAGTAATAATAATAATAATAATAATAATAATAATAATAATAATAGTAATAATAATAATAATAATAATAATAATAATAATAATAATAATAATAATAATACCAACAACAATAATAATAATATGAAATAGTAATAAACAGGTGCACCCATGCATGAGTGGGCCTGTACTTCACATAAATAACTGTACAGTCATTACTAGTCGGTGATACCGGAAAAGGTGTGAATATATGAAAGAACAGGAAGTACATTGTTCCCATACAATATGATAAACAATATTTCTTGTGTCCATGTGTTCTGTCGACTCTGGTCGACAGAGGCGAGCCAGTACTGGTGACGGTTATCGACCGTAGCGAGGAAACGGTTAGCATAACAATGACCTTGACAGGTATCGTAACATGATGATACCTTAAATGCATCTCTGACCCGTTTTGTTACAATTTAAGTGACGGATGCTAGGTCATTTATCGTAAGAAAATAATTTTATGTAAACTTTATCAAACAACAGACGGACGACATTTGGACACCCTACTCACTTCACCTTTGGATGGCGAGACTACAGTAGTAATAATAATAATAACAACAACAATAACAATAATAATAATAATAATAATAATAATAATAATAGCAACAACAACAATAATTATAATAATAATAATAATAATAATAACAATGATAATAATTTCAATTAATAATACTTAATAACAATAACCTTCCTTCCTTACATCATTTTGATATATACAGTGCGTCCCAGAAAAAACAGAACCCTAAAACAAAGGCTTATTGTGCGAAAGCAATGTGGCGTATGATTGTAAAAATAAGTTCACAATAAACTTTGACTTATGCTCTTTCAAATGATACATTAAACAAAACTAATACTTTAACAGAAGGTACTTAAATTTATCTCAGACTTGAAATACTTGTTTAGGGTATTCAACCAGAAGTTTATTTAAAAGGGCTATCTTTCAGACTTAATACTTTATTTCTGAGATGACAGGCCATACACCGCGCATGGTGTACACCTTGTTAATGACAGTTTCTGCATAAGTTTTTCATACCTATTGTTCACTGAAAGAGGACATAATGTACAGGATGCACAGTAAGGTATCGGACTTTAACTCCTACTCTTTGTTCTTCAATCTGATGTTTAGTGATTTTATGTTAGGTCAGGCAGAGAGACAGTGAGGAAAATTTCTGAGGAGTGACTCATCAAAAATTAGCTTTTATGTTTGTAATGCTCTCGGCTACTGAGACTGAGAAATTACCTGTCGAGACCGAGACGAGAACCGAGACACTTAGCGTCCGAGACGAGGACGAGACACGAGCACACTTAGCCGTCGAGACCGAGACGAGACACGAGACACCAAACACTGTCTCGAGACATGGCTCGAGACCGAGAATGTCTCGAGCACAGCCACAACATGGCCAATCGCGTGTTCGGCGAATGTTGATTTGTTTGAGATTAGCGGTATGTAAATTTTGAGATAAAATTTACTAATACATGTATTTCAAGAGTGTTGATGCATAATGCATATATTTTGAAGGTTTCAATATCAAAATAATGCACTTTAATTTGTGACAGTTTGAAAATGAGGTAAGAATAATTCAAACCGCCGTGTAACAAATTCAGACTAAACGTGCGAAAGGAACTTAAAAGTGATCAACCAATAGGGTCAAAAGCCCGGGAAGGGGGGGGGAGCGTACTCAGATTGTTAGTCGCGTGTTGCCGCTGAGAAACCTGCTGAACAATAGGCACCATGCTAAGGATTTCAAAGATTTGAAAATAGCATATGTTGCGTGCCAAAGGCGCAAAAATGTGAAATTTGAAAAAATTGGGCCCATGTCAAAGGAATTTTTGATGGAAAAGGGGACCCAGGGCTAAGGATTTTTCTGAATTCACTTCCAAAATGACATCTTCCGTATACCCAATATACGTGAGTACCCCATCCCTCTCCCCACCCCCCCCCCCCAAAAAAAAAACCGGGTCAAAATAGGTTTGGAGTATTAGCCAAACGTAGTAGTAGGGCGGAACCACACTAGACCGAAAAAAATCGGACTTTATCGGTCGAAGATATGTTCCGCCTGAGACTACGTCTGGCTACAGGATAAATACAAGCATCCGCTGCCCAAAAGGCGGCCAGCACGGCTCCTGGACAGGTAGCTAGTCTACACGGATATCGGTCCTTATAAAATAGCAGCTTAAGGAGAATAGATCAGAAATTGTTAAAACTGCTGTCGAAACGACGGATTTTCGTCTACGGCGACACGAGCGATCTAATCGTCTAGCTTAGTCTTAATTATGGTCGTACCGCTTGTGGAAAATTGGAAATTATTATTTTGGATGTGTCTTGTATTTACTCCCACGCGAAAATTTTTTTCAGGTAAAGATTGGGAACTCAAAAAATTATATCTACACGGGATTTAATTGTGGTTTAGATCCGGTTATCCCCAGCTCGAGCTCTACTGTTTTGGAGAAAGGCTTGTGTCTTTCAACTCTCTTCGTGACAGACCTGAGCTAGCAATTCTTCGCCAGCAGCCCGCCGCGGGCCCGGCGTGCGTTGTTGCGTACGTTGAGTATCAGAGGCTGGTACATTAGTGTGAGCGGTAGCTGTAGAAAATGCACTTTTGCGAGGACTGGCTTGTGTGATGTTATTCGAAGGTCAAAAACTGCATTTCTGAATGAATATGAAGTGATTTCAGCTTTAATTGTTAATGGGCATTTAATGATTATCACGTTGATTGATATCTAGTCATGTTCTGTAATTCAGCGGCATCAACATTCGATGACAGAACAGTTTTTCGTTTCGTGTAATAAATATTCCAAACGATTTGGAGCGCCCAAATTTTGTTATTCGAGCATGTCGAGAATTTATAATGTGTCAACTAAAACATGCAAAGCGAGCGCTGAGCATTGCTGACGATAGCCAACCTCTTGCAATAAAACAAATATTTCAGTCTACAAAGAGGTTATTTTTGGCTTGTAAAAAAGGGATCTTGTTGTGAATGGTGGCTTTCAGCTGCCCACTCCATCGCCCATATATAGTGCCTTCATGTGCACCATCCATGGAGGACACATCCATGTCTTCTATGGTTGGTCCCCAAAAGCCAGGCATTCTTCTGTTGTTCAAAGTCACCAGCCCGGTCGGGTTAGTTGGCACTGCAATCAACACAATGAGGCTTGGGGTATATAAGACATCACAGATGAGACAGACCCCAAGAGAGAGACAGAGAAGTAAATTGCAGACCAGACATACGCCAGATGCAGCGGGCACCAGCTACTCTGTACACCAAGTGCGGGTACATCTGCAGAATTAGCTTGGATTTGGACTTGTCAGCAGGACTTTTCTGATTGCATTGTGTGGTTACCTCTCGGTTCGTAACTAACGATCTATTACTGCTCTCGGCCATTTTTAGATTTTACAATAGATCTATTTTCAACAGAGTGTGCACAAAGTATCCTTAGTTTTCCTACACAACGTATGTCGGTTTTGTATCGTATTATCGGACACTTTATTTGGATGTTCTTTTTTTATAGAATTCACGCAATAACCTGATTGATTTTTCTTTGAAATCGTTTTTTTATGCAAATGTCTTATATTAATACTTTCAACAAAAAGGAAGAAAGTAACTTGATTAATCTGACGAAATCAGCAGATGTGAAAAACTATACCCCCTTTCAAAAAATTTTCATTTATTTCGCCCCCCCCCCCCCCCCCCCCCCCCCCCCCCCCCCCCCCCCCTTTCCCCCCCCCCCCGGCGTTGAAAATCGAGCCTGTATTGCCGGACACGTGTTTGTCATGGCAAAACGCAGAAAGTAATGTCGCGGCGAGAAATGAAAATACACGGAAAAAACAAATGGCAAAATGAATTCTTTCAAAACAAGCTTGACAGCATTCACTTTGCACGGGCATTTTAGGAAAATTGATATATTCATGCAAGAAGGCATGTATCTGTCATAGATGTGTAAATTTTTCGAAAGTTTTTTTTGTTCTTACGATGCCGTCATACATTTCTTGATTACCCCACTCGACTCGCACATTCGATACGGTTAGTCCGGCTTGCCCGCGCGGTACAACGGCGTCCGTAATCAATACGTGTCCGTTAATACCATGCGTGTTCAATTTTTAATTTTTTTTTTTTTTTTTTTTTTTTTTTTTTTTTTTTTTTTTTTTTTTTTTTTTTTTTTTTTTCTTGGAACTAGGAACCTATATGGGGTAACGTTAGATCTACGGTATTAGAGCAAAGCAATGGCCAATGCAAGGATGCTGTTCCTACCCAAAAAAGGGCATTTTGAGGCATAGCTCAAATCACAATATTTTGAACTAAAAAAAAAAGTACTAAATACTGGCAAAACAGGGTAACACTTGGCATTCATCACTGCGACGGAGCGAGCGAAGCGCCGCACGCTTGGGGTCCGGAGGGCTGCCCTGGCCTTGGCGCAGGCGAGGCCAGGGTCGAGGTCAGACGGGTGGCAGAGCCCCCCCCCCAAAAAAAAAATGAGGTGTTTTAAGTGGCCCAGAATGGCTCTAACTAATGTAAATTACCGCGAATACAAATCTCAAAGGGAAATTACACATTATAATTTTATCTCAGCGGTTCAATTCAAGCTGCCACTTTGAAGGCTCGATGCGCCAAGGGCGGGCGCCGCGGCGCGGGGCGGGAGCCGGCGGGCGCTGGCTGTGCGGCCGCTATTTGACATGTTGTGAGAAACCCTATTCTTAATGCTACGACATTACGTGCCAGATCTTTGGAACCTTCACAGAGATGATAATTTAACATTTACCTTGAGCGTAGTCAGATGGCGCTGCCCTGCAGATCGTGTCAAAAAATGTCAATGGAGTAAATTGCGCACTGAATGTAAAATTCATAATTTTACCGATCTATGTAAAAAGAAAAATGTGCCATTTTAAAGGTATATATGTGCGAAAGCTGCTTTAGCTGATTGCATGTACATTTATTTTGAACGCGGTTAGCATTGGAGCTTCACTGGAGCTCACAAGTTTCAAATTGGGCAATCAAGGCTGATTTCAAGGCTTTACATGTACATGATATGTCGATAGTGCATGGTTTTGGTGACCTTTGGGGGTTTTTTGTAACACACAAAACTTCAGACAGTTGCAACATGACATTTTCACTCATTTCTTTGGGAATTCCTGAATATTTGTGAATTATTTTATCATGGGTATGATAATTGCAATATCTGAACTTCATTATGTTACAGGCACTTAGAAATTTTTTAAGACAGTTAATTTTTTTTGTGGTGAACCTTCCTTACTTGAGGAGAATACTATGGAAGCTTAAAATTGCCACCCAGATATCCGTATCTTGTCGGTGTAGCCAACAGTAGGAAGAAAGTGTCAGATCATCATGAAAAAGATTCTTCTGGATTCACGTCATTCAACACCTGGTATGGAGTGAATTGGTCAGATGACAAGTTTTGGTTGTATCTCGTCATGGTTCGACATTAACCTTGTGATGTTTTCTACTACTACGATTACGTTTTTGAGAGTTTATCATTGATGACAGATTGAAGATTTTCATGATCCTGTATATTACATTCCATAGACTGGTAGAGATAGTTATTGATCAGATATCTTACATTCTTGGATGTCTGTCTATGTTTTGTTACTTCCCTCAGGGAGAGATCGGGAGAGATATATTTTGATTGATGACAAGATCTTTCTTAGGCATCTCGTTCATGTCTACATCGTCGAGAATAGATGTGACCATAATCGGATCTCCATGCTATGATGACAGATCGCTTGATATCTTGTTATTTGAGTTAGTATGTAAACACTCAGGTGGCATAACAGGGTGACGTACTGGTGTCTTTTTTTTAGCGGTGGGGGGAAGGCCCCCAAATTTTTTTAGTGTCTCTTAGTCCAAAATGTGATCTTTTCCTTTCATTTACCTACGTGGTGTTGGTGGATTTTCCCACTGACAAAATTCAGGTGGGGGGGAGAGCTCAGTCTGCCCCTCCTGGCTGCTACTGCCATTGTGTAACACTGTGTAGGATTCTATGATGAGATCTAAGATCTTGTCATCTGATCATTCTCTTCTACAAGGACGAGATCACTCTTCTTATCAGGATTTTATTATTTATTGACGAAGAATCTTCATAATCTTGTCATTTCGTTGGATCATCAACTCTTTTAATGTCATCTGACATTTCTTGACAGGATGTTACACTTACGTGATCCAGGATCTTTCATCTGATCATATATTTCTTACAGTGTTTGTGACATGACGAGTATCATTGTATTTTATTTATCTGGAACATCTGGGTGCCTTTTAAGTCCGATATGAAATTAGACATGCTTGTTGAGGGGTCAGTATTATCGTTG